>JARFOD010078759.1:0-20081 GCA_031763545.1 Mopalia muscosa
TAATAAAAATAATAATAATCCTTTCAATTTCAATAGGGTTTCTGAGCAAATGGCTCAGAACCCCTAATAATAATAATCCTTTCAATTTCAATAGGGTTTCTGAGCAAATGGCTCAGAACCCCTAATAAAGAAGAGTCATAATGATTTATCAATCCCAAATCATTATACTTGACAAGTTCTGTCATAAAGTGCCAATTCAACGGTAACTAAACCACCAGATTATATATTATCTCAACCATGTTATGTATCTCAAAGATATCATAGGGCAACAATTGTAACCATATACTACACATAAGCTCTACATGAAGTATCAGCAATTTAACGCACCTATATGTGGTATGGCATATCCACGGTACATCTTCCCATGTTCTGTGTAAATACTAACTATTTACTCAGAACAATAACATTTAAATTGCAAACATTTCAATGTAACACGAAGATAAAACTGATCACAAAATAGTCATTAATCAATATAAAAAAGTAACAAGTTGATACACAACACCAAACAATAAGGAATGTTATTTAATACATGCAAGGAATTTCACAATTCAATTCCTATTTGAATTGTAAAACTATTTAGAAACTAAAATCATTAATACAAATATAACCTAAAATGTATTAAGTTTCAGAGCAAAATGGATTTCAATTTGTCTCTATTAATTCTAGATTTCCCAAGAAATATTATCCTATAACCTAGCTAATATATTACATAGAACTTCAGTTTGTACCTTGAATATTCATTAAGCTGTTCCCATCATGATCTTTAGAAACATCCAGAACCCAACATAGAGACGGCATCTACACTTCAATATTCCCAACTGACTTTACTTAGAATCATAGGGCTATATATAGGGTAGACAGGGAGGGATATTCAATGATTGTAGGCGTGTAAGGTGGAAGGTCTGTGATAACAGATTTAGTCACCCAGGCTATTGAAGGGTATTAAACTGATGTATATAGTGTTAATATTCTTGACCTGGTCCTTCCCAAGTGTATTTAGACAGTTAACATCACTCATAAGCAAGGATAAGGAGAGTTGGAATGTAAACATAAACAAAGGTGTATATATAACTTTATTTTCTGAGGGTAAATACATGTGAACACAAATTATCTCTGTCAGTTTAAAATAAACTGGTCTCCCCAGAGGCCTTAACCTTAACCATGCTTAAGGTTATTTCACTTAAGTGTAAACGACAGCATTGTGTTTCCTATAGTAACTGACATTAGCACAACCATAGAATGTGAAGTACTTTGCTTTGTTGGAAAATTAATCTTAATCAAGATACACTCCTAACAAACTATCCCTTATCCAGAGAGTAATAAGTATTTATACACTTACTTGTATATTCAAGTATATTTCTCATTGTTCTCTCAATGCGTTTGATCAACTCATCAGCCATCTTCTCAAACGTTTCCCTGAAGAGAGAACAGATGTATATTGACAATACTGAAGAGTTTGAATTGCAAACCTATGTGAAATAACATTAAATTGTCTTTTATTGACCTAATTATTGTCCTATTTTTTAAGTCCGCAATGTACTCAATTATTAATAAGTTTGTTTGTTTTATGTTTTAGATTAAGTTTCAGGTGAAAAGGTAGTTTAAAGGATACAAAAGGTCTTTTGGTGATTTTTAACTTCACGATTTATAAATAGCTTATTAGTGCTGTTTCAGACTAGGACAGTGTTTGATAATGATGCTTGTATCTGCACTGAAAGTTCTCATCAATAAGTCCAGTTGAGAATCCATAAAAGATTTGTAGTGTTTTCAAAGCTGAAATCAAAATGTCAAATATTTGGTTGATTGATTAATGTTTTACGCCACATTCAGCGGTATTTCAGCTATGCTGTGGCGTGGAGCATTCGTATGATCCCCACATTATATTTACCTGTCCATTTTGCCAGACACATCTTTATCCTCCATAAAACACTCAATATTGATGGGAATGGCCTGTGTGTTAGCACTCATTAATTTCTTTAACCTCTCACATTCCTGAGCAAGTTTTATCAGAGCCTTAGGCTTCGTAAACGCATCTACTTTGTAACGTTTTTTGAAATCTTCGGCGAAATATTCCACGAGAATCCTATCAAAGTCTCTTCCTCCGATGTATGGATCTGTTGACACACCTAGCATCTGTAAGACAAAGTCAGTGGATATTCAAAAACGATTTGCAGTTCATACTGTTCCATATCTATTATTATTGTACACCTATGTATATACACTTTTTTTGCTACTCGGAATATGAGCTTCTTAGCTAAGATGGACTAAATGGATAAAATAAAGATTTATAATTATTATTATACCAGTTCATAACACCATGACAAGTACGCTTTCAGTTGAGCTACCTAGAGCTAGTTAAATCCAGAGTTACAGGGTGAGCTATGATAGTAAAAATAAACCTATTATATCAAATTTTGATGGACTGTAAAAAGTTTGGAGTAGTAAATTTCAGTTTTTGGACCATTGATACTGATAATAAGATTGTTTGATTCATTGGTATTTTACGCCGTGCTTGAGGGTATATAAAACGCAAGCTTAATTGTACATACCTTGAGTTTCCCTTTGTTAAAAGCACAGGCTGCAACTTGTAGAGAGGAATAGCCCATGTCCACAAATACAACATGACGAGCTTTTTCGTTAGGCTCTGGTAAGTCTTTCTTATAAATCCCATATGCTAAAGCCACTAAAAGACAAAAAAAAAAAAAACACAGGAAATTTAGAGGAGTCTGTGAGCATGGTTCCCAGGGCAAGAAAAAATGCAAAACTTCCCGGCAATAGACATCAAATATAAAAAATTTCCCGCCACTCACCCCTGGAAAAAAGTTAAATTTCTCAGCTCATGACCACTAATTTCTCATTGGATCCACTGTGAATAAGGCTGATTGGGAACGGCGGTCAGTATGCGCGAGCTTGATTGCCTAGCCGATAAGTGTACATGGGTAGAATTTTTGACTGAGTGTTTTCAGCATGGTTCGAGCTTTTATAGAAAATCTTTTAAAAATTAATTGGTAACATACAGTTTAATTCTTCTAATAAAATTGTTGTTACAAAAAATAACGGTTTTCTGTGTAAAACTAGGTACATGACGGCATCATTTACGATGTGCGCTTCTGACGATCGAACTAGGTAAGTAGATAAAACTTGGCAACACTAAGAGCTCATCTAATCAAATTGTTTGCTGTTTAAAGTTCAGAAATACTTTATTGGCTTTCTTAACTTTATTTTAAATAAATAAATTTGGAATATTTTTCCCTGAATAGACATAAAAGCTGAATTCTGTACCGTCATGACATTCACAAAACTTTTTTTTTTTGTTTCAATTTAATCTGGATATAAACATGAGATTGAAGTTACTCAAGTTGTCCGAGCTTCAACTAAATATTCTCCCCAGTGGCTTTGGTGGTACACTTCTGTGTTAAACTTCCAAGAAAATAATCGCCATTTGTAACTCTTGTGGGTGAGTGTGGTAAGTTTGTAACTGAATGAGATTGACTGTATAAGACTATAACCTCAGTGATTTTATTTTTATATGATCTGGTTGGTTTTTTGACACTTTCATTTGCATTCTGATGAGAGGAGCTTGGGTAACCCAATTCCCAAAATTCTTTTATGACAGCGCCCTCTACATATAGCACTAACATAAGGCGGAAGGCCAAACATCTGCAACTGTCCATGGGAACAAGTTAATAGTCGGAAACCACATGTGTAATGATCTTACAGTTACCATACACTGGTTTCCGATACGGAACAAATATTATGCGGTTTTATACATAACACGTGTCATTATTGTAGAATTTTGAAATATCACTCGTAAAATCGACTTGAAAACCAACTTAAATTCAACTTTTATGCACCAAAACAATTTTTATGAACAAAAACTAAAAATTCAAGGGCTTTCAAGCACTCTTTGTTAAAAACATAGTTTTCAAGCCCTTTCAAAGCCTTGAAAAATATATTTATAAAATAAAGTACTTTCAAGGATTTGAAGGACCCATACAAACCCTGGTGAGCCATGGAATGCCAGTCCTTTGACTTATTTTGGGTTGATTTTGGCTTTTTACAGGACGCTGTTTTAAGCCCTGACATATATAGCTTGATTTTACACATCGTCTTATGTTATTTCAGGTAGCTGTCTGTTTATGCTAAACATTATAATATAAAAACGTGATATTAAAATTTCAATGCAAAGCAAGTTATAAATTGGGCACCTAAACAATCCTGCTAATTTCTGTGTATACATGTGTTTTTTATAGGATGTATTATGCAAACATTTTGGGAAACTATTCTAGTTGCCCAAATTCCTCTGCTGTTGATAATTTTACATAACTGTTAGAGAGGGATAAGTGGATAATCATTTTGGAGATAACAAGATCCCTATGAACAATGTTAGACATATGATAGCTGTTTGAAACCAATTCCTTACAAAATCATGTCATTATTTGTGTGCTCCTTCATCCAACTACAAATAATACTTACACTTGCAAAAATAAATTGGAAAATACAACCTGGTTCCCGATTATTTCGAGCTTTGACAGTAAATACCAATGACTTGATTACTCCCTAACACCAAAACAATCGCTGGATCAAACAGGACTTGAAATTAATGCTAATGAACCTGTGCACAGTTTGAAATGATTAGTAATGTGTTTGAGCATAACTCAGGCTACCCTGTGGATAATCCCCAAGCTGTTTATTCTTCTGTTATCTTTAGATTAGTGATAAGAAGATTAGCTGTTAACAAAAGAAACCTAACACTAATATGATTACTATTAGTTTCTCCCTGAACTGAATTAACAAAATATAAAACTAATAAGACAATGTAAATTGGCAATATATTTCTATGAAAAGTACAATCTGATTAATATTTATCAATAAATTTCATCACAAACTCTCGACTCAACTCAATAGAATGTCCTTACAAAATGGACCTGCACATTAACCAGATTTATTAATCAACTTTATTCTAACATAATGTTAACTAAATCATTACATAAAATTCCTTGAGAATTAAGAGTTCCTTATTTACCTGCAGTTGAATCATTCATTAATCGGAGACAGTTAAGGCCGGCTATTTGACATGCGTCCAGAAAAGCTCTCCTCTCCAAATCAGTGAGAAACGTTGGTACAGATAAAACAACATCAACCACCTTTGTTCTTAAAGCCGCCTCAGCATTCTCCTTGAGCCGGGTGAATAATATAGCAGCGATCTGCTCTGGGGAAAACCTCTGCTCTTCTCCCATATACAAGGCCTAGAAACATTGTTATAATATGAAGTGAAAATAAAAAAAATGAGGGTAGCTGAGCTGTCAGTTACAGCTCAAATACCAACACAGGACTTGTCAGAATAAAAATACATAAAAATTTAGAACACATTTATCATCACTATTGCCCAAATTAGCCACAGCTTCCTGATCTTGCCTGCTTTTTTCTTTTGGTAAAGGTTTTAACAATAAAATTAATAAAAATCCATCTGTTTTAATAAAGGTGGAATAGGCTTGTTAAGTGCTAATGTCAATCCAGCACTGTATGACAAAAGTGTAACTTATGTATCCATAATCAAAATTATTTGCATGTACACAGATTGCTAATAAATGTCATTTTTGTCAGTGCATAAACTACCCAAAGTAGATTTTTCTAAAATAAAATAAAATCATAATTTTACAGCCTGCAAATGTCACCAAAACTCGTGGTATTTAAGTAAAAGCTCTTTCTAAAATTGAATTTTGGTTAAAACATTAGACTCACTATATCCAATTTTTTTTTTTTTATCACATCCTGGTTTATGTGTTAATTTAACTAGTCATTATGTCTAATTTACAAATCACATAACAATTGATGTCATTCACAGCCAGCATTAGGCCTGATAATGCTTCAGAATATTTTTCATCTTTATTTCACACCCTAGAAGCTCTTGACATTCAAATTCAATAAGTTATAAGACAAGTGTCTGCTTTAACAACTACAAAAAGCAATGTCCAGCTGGGTGTCTTTAATTAGGCAGACAAATTATTGAATCACTTTACTGAAATCTGTCATTCATGTAAAATGTATTTCAGGTATATTTCCGATGTAGAAAGTTCATGTGAACAATTACTAAACAGAATATAATCACAACCGTACTGACCCATTTCAATAAATTTTACGTTCATAAAAACTTTCATCTAGTTTAATAAAATAAGTTATTATTTACCAGGATCTCTGCCGCTCCCTTTGCTCCGTTAGTTATCTCATATGGTACCAACTGTTTTTCTCTCTGAACATGGGGGTCACTTAATTTTCGTCCAATAAGCCGTTTAAAAGATGATATTGTGTTTTTAAAGTTTGTAACATTTTGTTGTTTTGCTGCCATTCCGATAAACCTTTGTTTCCCTGTGAATGACACATATGATCTGTAACAAGAAAACAGTTATTTCTGTAAATAATAGTAGGTCTACCAATGGATGTAGGACAGGAATATTCCATTTATGATATAACATAAAATTGGTAATAGTATTTCCTAATTCGTTAAATGATTAGAAGCCTTTAATGTACAAACAAATAAACTCTTCACAGGAACAATTAGTCCAACTGTGACAATACACAATAAATAAAATGATATCCTATTATATTTGAGAACAGCTCAGATGAAGTAGGACTACAAAGGCATTTAAGGCAACATTGTGAGTAAACCACATGTGGAGACCCCTAACTGCTCTTTGTTGATATTATCAGGTTATCAAGGAAACAAAATTCAGTGTTCCTTATTGTGGCCTTGGTTGTGTTTAAAGTTAATTTATCTGAATTAATCCAACGGATATTACTGAACATTAACAGAAATTTTGTTTTCGAAAGTTTTGTAACAAAAGAGGAAAATGGTTATAAAACTGGAGACGTTCGGACGCGTTGTTGTTGTAACGTTACAGGCAACTATATATTTTATCATTTCCCTTTATCGCCCGTCCCATTATTAAACGTGCAGAGTACATATTTTAATGTTTATAATTTGCTGGTAAAACGCGATGCTCACTAAATGGGACCACGTGTTATGGGCGTATCGGATGTTTATTCAGATATCGTAATCCTTTCATTTGTACTTACGGTGTGGCACGATCACTGTGTTCGTTAGCAATCGTTTCAATACCGCCATCTCGAGCGACAGCCACATAGTTAGAGAAAGACCCGAAATCTATTCCAACAACAGACATTTTGATCCACGATGTGGATTAAGCTACTCAATAGAACACTACAGTTAATAATCGTCCTTTGAAGTCGTAGGAAATAAATATATCAAGAGTCGCTGACTTCCAGAATGATCGCCGGTGAAGTTTCGGGAAATACACACACGTGAATGAGCAAAGTGGTACTGCGCAAGAGCAGTGTATATATTGCGCATGTCTAGACAGTGATTTAAATGTACACTTGTTAAAGCAATAAGATCAGTAGCGAACAGTTTAACAAATTTGACGATAAATGTCGTCAGAATCGTTTAATGCAAATAAAATGCAAAAAATAACAACTTTATAATTGTAATTTATTTTATAATTTAATATAACATCAGTTATATACAATCTACTGTAGTCTTATTTGCTGTAAGACATCACAGTTGGCCCTGATGTACTACAAAAGAAAAAACACGCACATTTCATTTCTGTTTAATGTCATATGATACCTGTATAATAAAGACAGTTATAATAGGAATATAAAGAAGTGATAATATGCATGTTGATTGTTTTCGCGATGTGCCGACGAAAGCTCTAAAATGAACCAGCGGGGTTTTGTCCAATCACGTCGGAGCAAGGACTTTTGTTCAGCGCTCATGTCGACCTGTCATGTCGAGGCGCGTCTTTTCCGAACGTTTGAAACGAAATGGTATAAGATGAAATTGATGGGCTGTTCCTGACATAAGTAATTACTGTTATCGATTAGACAACCACCAAACAGCTATATCCATGAGGAAAGGATATTAAATTACACAACTAGATTTTGAGATGGCTGATTTGTTCGGCATGGGAGAGAGTATTGAGGTACGTACCGAGACACCTATATGTTCTAGCCTATGTAATGTATATTACAAGTCTAATCTTGACAATGTTTATCCCGCCGTTGTTATTATTTCATATAGCATGGTTTGTGTATCATTTTTTTGTATTTACTGCAAAACGAAATGACTTCCGTTGATTGAGTGTGTCTATGTGCGTGGTTTGACAGAACACTTAGTAATCAAAAGATTTGTTTTGATCCTGCTGCAACAACAACACTGGGTCCTTGTCCTGATAGCAACAGTGAAATAGCTATGTGAAACAGACACATTATCGACCGCTATTTCCTTCGTCGAATAAAAACTAAAATTTTCAGAAAACCTCAAATCTTTTATCAAGCTAATTAAGTAATTAGTATGGGCCCAAATCGTAGAGCACATTCACAGGGATTAACTACACGGTTTCAATCATTTGCCACCACAACACTTTTTAATTTAAGTATTTAAACTATGAAGGAATTGTCGTTATTCTCTTGGCATGGTCCTGTTATAAAAAGCTTTCTCACTGTCCTTCTCCCACAAACAAATTTAATTATTTCTTTAATACTGTAGGAGAGTAATTATCTGCCCTGATGTGTTTGCTGTTAACTTATTTTCTATTGATAAGTGCAAATCCAAAAATCTAAATGATATGTGTTGTGTTTAATTTTAGGATTATCAAGTGCTTAATTTGTTGGGCAAAGGAGGTTTTGCCTGTGTTTACAGAGCAATTTCTAACAAGACTGGCGAAGAAGTTGGTATAAAAATGGTAAGTTTACTATGCTGTGAGGTGTTATTTTTTAAGGAATATATTTTAATTACTGACAGAAATGAATTTTTATGAGAAACGTAAGCATACATAAATATATTTCTATGGGTAACTTTAAACATTAAAGTAAAATTATCATTGATTTATCTATTGGTAACTGGTCAGTGGCAAATCTATCCTGACATGAAAAACAGACTGTCATAAGCTAAATAAGATTTTTTCTTCAATTGCAGATTGACAAAAAATTGATGAAAGCTGCTGGTATGGTAGCACGAGTGAAAAAGGAAGTAGAAATCCACTCAAGACTTAAACATCCATCAATTCTAGAGGTACTAAATGAGCTGATTACATCACTATTTTACCACAGAATCTGCTTACTGAGCAATGCTCAATTAGGAATAGTAATTTACATTAATTATTCTGTATGGCTTTTTAAATTATAAAAAAAAAAACACCGCTACACAAATTTTGTTGCTATTTAATTTAATAAATCATAGTAATTGGATATTAAATAATTTACTATTGATGCATTGCTCTCATTATATTTCATTGTCACACACTGCATATCATTTAAACATGTTATATAATTCGTTTGCAGTTGTACAACTACTTTGAGGATAGTCATTATGTTTATTTGGTCCTGGAGTTTGGTCACAATGGAGAACTACACAGATATTTACGAAACAATTGTAAAGTTCTCACTGAAACAGAGGGTGAGTAATATTCATATCTCCCATTTCAATCCATTTGCAATAATTAACTGGTTAATTAATTAGTAAAGATCAATGAGCACACCCTACTGTGCCTTAATTCTAGCATTGAGTGGTATGGTATCTGGAATTTGCTGGACTGCATAGTGTGCTGGGAACAATGGAATAGCTTTGGGGCAATCAGCAGGTAACATGTTCATTGCACAAGTTTTGACATGAGCATCTTCTTCTTGTACATATATTATATAATATGAATATTCAGCAACTAGTAATCATTCTGAAACTGATTCTCACCTTCTGAAGATGTAAGTGAGCTTTCTTTTTAATCGTGATAGTTTATCTGTTTAGTTACAGTATACTTCTTGTATTAGTCTGTTGCTGTTTTGTTTTTTAGGACTGACATTTGTGTTTTTGTTTGTTTTTCACAGCTCGTCAATTTATGAGACAGATTGTCCATGGCTTGTTATATCTACATTCTCATGGTATTCTACACAGAGATTTGACTCTTGCAAACCTGTTGCTCACAAAAGATATGAATATTGTAAGTGTTACTAGATTATTGCACAGTGAAGTTTAAATACCATAAATACTGCTCTAGTATGTGGTGAGAGTCAGAGAGATAACCTACAAGATCTGAATGATTAAATGAGTTATCTTTTCAACCATTCATGAGAACAATGCTATGCTATTGAAAAACTGTTCAATATACTTTCTGTTATTGATATGAGATAAGTTTGTATATCAAAATTATCTATGACAATTTTAAACCAGACTTTTAGTTTAGAACAACATGCCATAATTAGAAATGTGATGTAAAATAGAATGACATTATTAAAAAGTTAACAACTAGTTACATAATTTAAAAAAAAAAATTTTTTTATGGTGAATTATTGCAGATCACAGCAGTGATTAAGGTATTTGACATAAAACAAAAATGTTAATCTGTGGTAGGGAAATATTACTTTTATAGTTTAACAGTGCAAGACATTCTGGTATAATTTTCTAACCTACATATCAATGAAACAAATTGAAAAATCTTACCATTTTCCATTTTATCTTTTACATAAGTGACATTGCATTTGTTTACTGTTTTACAGAAAATTGCAGATTTTGGCCTAGCTACCCAGCTCACTGTCCCAGATGAAAAACATTTTACAATGTGCGGAACACCAAACTATATATCACCGTAAGTGTTTTTGTTTCCTTTTTCATTACAACACAATGTGGAAGTCCAGTTACTGTATCAGATGATGAAAATCATTTATAACAAAACAGAAAGTCAGATTGAAAATGATAAAAGTTTAAAAAAAAATATATTTAAGGAACAAAATTTGTTCATGTTTAAAAGCATTTTTTTTTAATTTTATTTATTTCAGTGAAGTAGCTATGAGGACAGCACATGGTCTAGAAGCTGACGTCTGGTCATTGGGATGCATGCTATATACATTTCTAGTGGGAAAACCACCATTTGATACAGATGCAGTGAAGAGCACTTTAAATCGTGTGATATCAGCAGAATATGAAATACCAGATGAGCTATCACCAGAGGCTAAAGATTTAATACAATCCTTACTTAGAAAGAATCCAAAAGAACGCATATCACTTGACGGTAAAACTTGAATTACTGTCTACATCAGTGTCTCTTAAATGTGATCATTTGGTGTTTATTAATTGAAAGCAAATAAGCTCTAATAAGACAACACTACTCTTAGTGCTCTTTACGAATTGATTGTTTTGGGATTTTTCGATCAAAAGCTTTTCTATTATCTGTTTATTGTTGCTCGAAGTTATCAATCTTGCAAATGTTTGGGCATATGATTAGCTGTTTTGTTTATACACATTTAACATTGATGTTTTGTTTATACATGTTTAATATTGATGTTTTGTTTATACAGTCATGTTTAATATTGATGTTTTTTTTATACTTGTTTAATATTGATGTTTGGCTTTTTTTGTTCAGGACTTATGAATCATCCTTTTATGACGAAGGAATCAGGATATGGAAACATGAATCAGGTATGTCTATGCTTTTAAATATGGATTGGATACTCAATAACTCTCTTCCAATGATTAAACAAGATTTATCAGTCATCAGATAAGATATGTGTTATGAGATAATAAATGAACAACAAGAAATGAAACAGTCATTGCTTTTGTTATTCACAGAGATCAGTGGAAGCTTCTATGGATAGTGGTAGAGGGACAATGGCAACTAATCCTTCGTCTTCAAGGATAACCAGCCAGAACAAACCACAACCCATGATGGCATTTCCATTTAAAGATTGGCAGAATCAGTTACCTTTGAGGAAAGAGACTGACCACACTGATAGTTCAAATGGTTCCTGTGATTTCAATGTTTTTCACAAAAAAAGCAAACCACCAAGTCCTCATTCACAGAGAAGCCAGCGCCAGCCGCCGTCTCCTCCAGTGAGGCTCCGAGACAGGTACATATAACCATAGACATTATAAACAGTTTAACAGATCTGTCATATAGCACTGTACTCTCTGAACACTATGTCATGTTCTAAAAAAACTGTGACCATATACACTGTTATGACATGGGAAACTAAATAGAGTGGGAGACATGAACTTGGCTCTGCAGGGGGTCTCTCAGTGTGAAAAACACTTTTGGTTTCAGTTGTTTATAGTTGCTTTCTTTTCTCAAACAACCAAACTTAGGATACAGTCAACTTTTGTTCTTTGTTAATGATTACACTATGATGTTCTAATCATTGATGTGTTATTTTTTGGCAGTGAAACCACAGAGTTGAAGCGACATATTTCACGTTCCACTGGTCATTTACATAAGGAAGGTTTGGGCGACCAGCAACGCACACCCAATCATCATATGTGCTTAAAGCGTGTTGGATCCACAGACTTTGGATTCATGCATTCCAGAAAAATGTCTGAAGCTGTCCCAGTAAACAGACGAGGGACTAATGTTGCACAATTTGACCCTGCTAAATACCAGGATGCTTCACGAACACCCAGCTCGTCTGGTTGGTCATGTAGCTCCCATCAAAGTGAACACACAAGAACTAGTCCAGCACAGAGGTGTGGCTCGGATACCAGCAGTAACCAGGATATGTATGGTCAGAAACACTATTCTGATATTTCCTCCCAAGGTAGTGAGGACTGTGGACTGGAAGCTACCAAACAAGTGCTTCATTTTAACCAAGATATATCTCCATTGAGAGATTCTCATAAACGGCATTGGACTCCCAGATCAAATTCCACCCCCTCAGAGACCAGCAGTAACTGCTCACATGGGGACTTTTCTAAAACCCATCCTCACCCCCTCCCTCTTTACCAGGCTGATGCTCGTCAGGATCATCTCTACCATCATCATGAAGAGGGGAGGCCACAGACAGACACCTCCCAGGGGTCTGATACGCCCAGTGGTTCAGACTCTAACCCTCAATTTCTTCAGACATGGCCACGGTCAGCTGAAGGATTTGGGCAATTTAATCCCAATCAGTGGCAAACAGTGAAGAGAAGCCCCTCTAAACATCATAACAGCAATCAAGAAAGAACATCATTAAAACAGATTGATGATCAACCAACACCATCAGGGTCAAGTGGAATCCGTGGAGTTGTCTCTCCTGTGGAGTCTGCTCGACTCCGACCAATCCGACAGAAAACCAGAAATGCCATTGTAAGTAGTACTTTTTGTGGCAATTTTTTAACCTTTGCATGTTCAGCTATTTAAGAAATATCGTTATTTTTTTAAAGTTTAAGTAATATACTGTCTGATGGTGTGGCAATGGCATTTTGTCATAAACTCATAATTAATACATTCATTCTTTTTAATAATTAATTCATTTATCCATTCATAGGTTGATACAATATTACACAACTATTTTTTTCAATGTTCAAAATTGATTATTTATTTCTTGGTACGAAATTAAACACCAATCAAACAAAAACCTTGAAAACGTCTTTTTTTTAAACAGATTTTGACCAACTTGAAGGTGTTAAAATTGTGTTGTTTTTTTTGTCTTACAGGTAAATATAATGGAAAGTGGTGAAATTTGCTTGGAATTCCTGAGGCCTAAAGATAAAGAGGAGAGAGTAATAGAGGTGTTTCTTATTTCACCTGATGGACTGCAGGTAAATTGCTCAATTCTTCACAGATTATCTATCCCCCCTGTACTTTTAAAAAGTATTATGTCACAATAATGTTTTGTCAGTTTGTGTTTTTCTCACTGGATGCCTGTTCAACAATATACCCATTTCTGAAAATTTGTTCTTGGTATATCGATAAAATACTGCGGGAAAGTTTTATTAACCTTTTGTCTTTTAATTATCACCTTGTTGCAAACATTGATTGTATTGTTTGTCTCTTCTCAGGTGAAAGTTTTCCAGCCAGGTTCTAGTCGAGGTGTTCCTCTCAGTGACAAGCCAGTTCCTCTCTCACCAAACTATAAATCATTTACATTTGACAGTCTCCCACAGAAGTACTGGAAAAAATACCAGTATGGTGCCAGGTATGTGTGAACTATTCACATCCAGATGGAATTATTTCAATGAATCATGTAGTATAAATATTAACATTGCATTATAACAAGCAGCAAAAGTAAACAATCTTATTAAGTCTGTGTTCCAAAACAATGTGTTTAAACAAAGCAATAAATCTGAAGAATTTTTAGTGTGAGATATATTACATATTTGGGATACTAACATAGTTTTACAATTGAGTGCATTGCTAAAGGTGTGAATTTTGTTCTATATTATCAGGTTTGTGAGTCTTGTCAAGTCAAAGACCCCTAAAGTGACCTTATACACTAAACAGGCCAAGTGTATGCTAATGGAGAATACACCTGAGGCAGATTTCGAGGCAGTCTTTTATGATGGTAAGACAGGGTTTAAAGTTATTGCTCAATTAATTGTGTTCAAAAAATAAGTTGCATTTTGAATACAGTATGTGTGGTTCGAATAATTTCCCAATGATACATTTCGTTTTGATTTGATAAACTTTACAAATAAATAATCCTTGTTCACTGTTAAATGCATACTCTTTGTGATTCTATGGACTAAATTTAACTGTGTTCTTTTTTGAACAGGTGCTAAAGTAAGTGTGAATTGTAAAAGTATACGAATCATTGAAAAGACTGGAACATCTCTGGTGTTAGAATCAGAACAAAACCAACAACATCTGACAGAATCTACCAGAAGTATGCTAGATTATGTGAAAAAGGTAAGCTTCATTCGCACAAATAACATCTACATTTTATTGTCTATGCTAACCGTAAATAAAAGTTTGATCAACCATAACACCTGTAAATCAATGAGATGATTTTTGCTCTAAACAACCTATGTAAGATGATAAAGTATCATCCATCTGTTTAATCTGAGGTTTTTTATTTCCAGTGTCAAAAGGAGTGCATTGATTTAGAGAGTGTTCTTTCTACAGTTCACAATAACTGTATATTAAAAGAACAAATGTTTCCTATTATAATTGGCAGGTAAGCATATAGAATTTATTCAAGTAGTTAATCCATTATAATGCTGTCTTTCCAAGCATTGTTTTTTATTGTCTCGTTAAAGTTCATTTTATTTGAACATAAATATTGTCAGATTATTGAAAAAATTATTCTTATTGTTATTTAAGTTAAGTCCTCTCTCACAAATACTGTCTACTTAAGTTTCTGAAAGTACCACTTCCAACAGAAAACTTTTTAATTTTTCAACTGTGGTCAATCACACTGACTTCATCCATAATAAAAATAAGTTATTTAAGTTTGATCTATGGTTAATGTTCCTATTTTATTTATAGGAGACCAACACCCACCTCAGAAACCTCCCCAGTAAAGATGAGAACAGGTGCTTGTCAGTCAACTGGTGTTACCTCCCCTAACCAACCACCACCTACGGTAAGATAATTAAATAATTTCTTTCCTGTCATGATCTACCTAATTCTCCTTTAAAGTTAAAGCGAATAAAGTTGATTTGGAGCTTTTTATTATTTTTAATAAGTTTTAAACAAAATTGTTTCCCCAAAAAATCACTGTACTGGAATAAGCAAGTCTCAGTACTAATATATCCAAATTTATTTAATGCTATTTGCTTAATTTGAAACAGATGTCATCATTTGATGGTACAGTGTTGTCCTCCCTGGCATCCTGTCGGACTGGTCAGTCATCTGTGTCCAGTAACCGTTCCAGTCAGAGTTCACAATCCTCGCGCAGAGATCTCACACGACAAGTCTACGTCAACCACATAGGCTGGGCTGTGCAGGTAATAACCATTCTATTTCTATTACAACTGTTTCAAGCTGTTTGTTCTTTTAGTCATACAGCCCTATAATTTCAGTTTTGGTTTTCCAGGATTATAGCCTAGGCTGTAAACTCTGTAACTGTATACTAGTAAAATCAAAATCGGATACTGCTAGATTATCAGATCAATTCTTTGCAAAGCTCACTTCATTTAGTCGTGGTTTGAGACTAATTAATTGTTGTTTTTTCAGCAACCAAATGGGGAGATCTGGGTGAGATTTAATGATGGTACTCAAATTGGTGTTAAATCCACAGTGACTTCAATCAAGTTTGTTGACCAGCAAGGAAACCTCCACAGGTATGTAGTCAATTTACACATATAAAACACCAATTATTCAATCAACTACACCAAATTATCACATATACATGCCTGTGCTGTGAACTTTTCCGGCATAACATTAAAATCAGTCTTCCAAGATATTGTGATATAACCTAACATTTACTTTGTTGATTTTTTAAAAACATAAATGTGCATTTATTGAAACTAAAGCAAAATTGCTTAAAAATACAAACTTCATTGATGATCGGATTGACAAAATTTGTCAAAATCAGTAAAGGCAAATTAAGACAAACACTGCAAAGAATTTGAAAAACCTACAAATCAGTCCTCCTAAAATAAACTTGCAAAACAAGGGGAAGACCCCATTTAGTTCGTTCTCCCAAACAGGTGCTTTGGATTGATTAAAACTTTTCAAATAAAGTAAACTTCCCTCTTATTAACAAAATTGTAGAATGTGGCATGTTATGTGACCTAAATGACAAATTTAAAGAAAAAGGTTTAATGTTCTTTCCTCACTCATTATTATCATCTAAAAGTATTATCTGCAGCACAAATCAATCAATATTTGTTTTCCTTTAACTTTGCAGATTCAATGAGACTGATGTATTACCAGATCTTGTGAAGAGGAAGTTGGAGAAGTTGCCGGTGGTTTTGGAACATTTGTTGTCCGCTGGTGTTATAAAGAACAGTCCACAGTAACACATCTCATGCCCTCATTCTAAGGCAGCTGATCGATCTGTGATAATATGTTAGCATGTTAACTTATTATTAGCTATTAGAGCTTCTATTTATTTTTTTTCTTTAGTAAGTAGCTAGTGCTGTAAATTTTTAAGATATAGATTATTATGTAATATTTAATTTTTAATAGTCAACTTCCATGGCATGTTTTATTCTGAAGTACTATTTGTAAAAAAAAATGATAGTTCAATTGTTGAAAGATTTTAGATTATCTATTTTTTGTTAATTCATCAACCAATCATCTCTAATCATTACACCAATACCACAGTATTTTTAGTCTTTAATCTAAAGACTGGATTTTAGAATATCTATTTTTGTTATTACATCAACCAGTCACCACTTATTTTCAATCTTTAAGTCAATGCACAGTATTTTTAGTCTTTAATCTAGACACTAAGATTTTAGCATAGAACTTTTGAGTGAATAATTGTATAACCATGTTTAAGATTTTTTTGGTGCAGTGCCAATGACCGAGACCGTCATTTGACATATATTATCATTCAGGGTGCCCTGTAAACCCACTCCTTCCTCATGTCACTTTCGTACATTTCACTTAGTTGGAAGGAGGTCTGGTTGTCATGAATTCATTTTCAATTTTCACTCCATGAAGTTTTAGTGTATATTATTTGAGAAGTTTTAGCTAGATCTTTAGCTATTTTATACATTTTCATCATTTCCACTGATGCTCAAATAGATGTAAATATGTATATATGTGTTGTGTATGTATATATCTGTACTAAAGAATCATGCTCATCTCCTCTGATAGGAGTTCCTTGTATCAACTTGAATAAACCTGTTATTATATTATCTATATTATCACTCTTTGTTCAGTTGTTTTCCTAACGTTTTATGTTATTTATAATCTTCTTTGTGATATATCCATTTCATTCAGAGAGCATCGATTGTAGGTAGCTTTTGGGATCCTAGGTGTTGTCAGAGCCCATGGCTAGTAAAGAGTTGATGTACAGCAATGTAAATTCACACGCTGTGTCTACTGGTATCCAGCATCATTTCCTTCAATTCAATTCAATTCTTTATTAATCTCAGGCCCTGTACAGGGCATGGAGACAAAAGACACGACAAAAGACATATACATATCATTAGGAGCAAAAGGTGGGAAGATTAATATCTAACACACGTGGTAATAAACTAACAAACACCATGTATAGTTAGCGCTTACAGCTTATCATGACATTATCTGTCATTAAGTGTAAAACAAACAAAGCATTCCTCAAGCACTAGTGTTAACAAAATGTGTTCTCTGTAACGATGGTCTTAGGATTCAGTTACATCTGATCAACAGTATGAAACCAGCCATTACCCAGTCTCAACAGTATGAAACCAGCCATTACCCAGTCTCAACAGTATGAAACCAGCCATTACCCAGTCTCAACACCATTGTGACTGCGCTGATTCATTGTTGAAAAAGCTCCCCCTAGCAAGAAATAGAGAGACCTCAAAGAACATGAATTGGAATCATGGATAAATCATGCTATAGCTTAATGACGTATATAACGGTAATTGCTAAAGCTGGCTGGCTGGCGTTGTTTACCCCCAGACTTTACTATAATATTCTTCAATCCGTTTTCCATGCGAGAGATTCCAATTTTCTACCGCTTGTCAAAGATTATATTTTATCTAAAAGACATCAGTATATTCGGACGTTCAAACTGTGCCAAATGAACCAAATCACCCATTTCTTATGCATTAGTCATTTGGAGCTATGAAAGTCCTCTGAAAGTCACAATGCTGCTAAGACTAAGAAATGGCTGGTTTCATATTTTTTTCCATACTTCTGGTTACATTAAACCACTCTATAATATTAAACCTCCCTATCACGCTTAATCTCTGCATCAGTTACATTACAGTACTAAGTCACCCTATACCGCTAAGTGGCATTTTACTCATGTCTTACTGAACTTAATTTATCAAATAATTGAGGTGCCATGTTGAATTCAATGGCAGCATTATGTCAATGAAGCGTTTATTGTCCAAGAGTTCCCAAGAGTTCCACAGTGTTAAGTCACAAGAACTCGAGTTCTTATTGGGGTATTAATATATAGTTGATGTTATTTCACTTATAAGCTGACGTGCCTGCCCAGTGGATGTAGGAAACCACCCTGGACCAGACAAGAAATACTGAATCAGATAATTGGGCAATATAAGGTAGACTAGCGTAACAAACAGGCTTACTATTAAACAGCGCCTCTCCTCAACCACTCTCCGGATCTTGGCTCTCGATCTACATAACAGTGAGGACCAGTACAGACGCCATGAAGGTAAAAATGACTCAATTTGCCTAAACTGAAGGTTAATAAATTTTTCCATATATATTTTTGTGGGAAATTATCATTCCTACAATGATTTTAATTCATGGATATCACTTACAACTTGTCAGTGGGCACCTTTGTAAGCAAATTATATGCTTATATAATGGAAATATCCTGATCAAAGCTTTCAATTATTTTTAAGTATCTGCAACATCCTCTACCAAAAATTCATATAAGTCTGAAGAAAAATATATACAGATATTTATTAAAGATTCAACATCCACATGTATTAACAGTTTACAGTAAAAATATATTTGTTTTGATATGTCTTGATAAATGTGTCTAAAAGATTGTTGTAAAAGATTATGTGTGTTGGATGTGGTCTCCCATAACACACATCAAATGTGTTAGATTTGAAAAATAATGTTACGAGATTCTACTCCGATGTGATGCCATACAGAAAACATCAGTGGTATCATCTTCGCCCAGCACTCTGCATTGCTGCTATGAATCGGGTCTTGTCGTACGTCCTCTCATATCCTGTGGAAAAAAAAAAAAGAATAAAAAAATCTCCCTAGCTATATAGAACTCAAACTTATGTTTATTGTTTATTAAGTTTTTTAATGGTTTAAATCTATCAAAAGAAAACCCTAAGATTATTGAAGTATTTAATTACATTTTTTTAACAGAAACCTACCATAAGGAAAATAACGAACAGTCATTTGGACATCTGTTATTGTCTTCAGTGTTTTTACAGCCTGTAATAAAATGGAAGTCATTGAGTTAGCTTACTCAGACAACATAAATATACCAAACATTGGGGAGGGTTTATTGACAAACCAGATAATCCTTTAAGGATACTCTAACACTTATTCACAGACTCTGCATGTGGTGGATTGGTGTTAAGCCTGTTCAGAGATTGATCACAGCTTGAATGGAATTCAACTAGCATTTGACATCACCAGCTATTGTCAATTTTATAGAAAAACGGGTATATTTCACAATATCGATGCATAATTATTTGCGAAACATACATAGAATCA
>JARFOD010078770.1:0-20077 GCA_031763545.1 Mopalia muscosa
GTCCGTCGTCATATAAGTGAAATACCCTTGAGTACGACGTTAAACACCAATCAAACAAACAAACAAACAAACAATCTTTATGGTGATTAAATAAACCGAAATATAGAAACTCAACATGCATATATTCTCGTCTCTCGGAGGTGTGACTTTGGTCTACTAAATTTTGATATTGTTGTTTGAATTTATGCTGTAACCCTTTGTGGTTTCGAAAACATGTGCTTTGTATTTTACCTCATCAACAACAACCACAAAAACAAATCAACGGTTATTAAAGAGAATCGTATTATCTTTCATCGACCCAACAATTTATATTCGTAACTCTGTTTTTTCTTTATGTTTTTATGTCTTCTCTTCTTACCCTCTTTTGTTTTGTTGCTTTATAGATAGGAGACTTGCGAGAAAAGGTACGCCGTTTAAAACTTTCTACCTTACAATTAAACAAAAAAGAAGCGAAAACTAAACATGCAATATTGTTGTTTTTACACCATGCTTAAGGTTATTGCATTTGTCTACCAAAGAATCAATCACGGAATGAATGAATAAGTGAATCAATCAATCAACCAATCAATCAATCAACCAATCAGAAACCCAATCAACCAACCAATCAATCAATCAATCAATCAGAAAACCAATCAACCAACCAATCAATCATTTCAATCAATCAAGCAAGCGGGCAATTACTAAAAAAAATCAATCAATCATTCAATCGATCAACCTATTAATGTATCCATAAACCGTTGGAAATAAACAAACAATAAATTATAAATTTGCATGAATTACATTTTTCAGCTTTCCAAATTAAAGGAGATGGTAAGTGATCAGCTATATGCTTTTCACTAATAAACCCTACTAACATAAGACTATATACTTTCCACTAATAAACCCTACTTGCATAAGTTTACTGTGGGCTTTCCACTAATAAACCCTACTAACAAAGTTTACTATATGCTTTCCAATAATAAACCCTACTAACATAAGTTTACTATATGCTTCCCACTAATAAACCCAACTAACATAAGTTTACTATATGCTTTCCACCAATAAACCCTACTAACATAAGTTTACCATATGCTTTCCACTAATAAACCCTACTAAAATAAGTTTACTATATGCTTTCCACTAATAAACCCTACTAACATAAGTTTACTGTGGGCTTTCCACTAATAAACCCTACTAACATAAGTTTACTATATGCTTTCCACTAATAAACCCTACTAACATAAGTTTACTGTGGGCTTTCCACTAATAAACTCTACTAACATAAGTTTACTATATGCTTTCCACTAATAAACCCTACTAACAAAGTTTACTATATGCTTTCCAATAGTAAACCCTACTAACATAAGTTTACTATATGCTTTACAATAGTAAACCCTACTAACATAAGTTTACTATGCTTTCCACTAATAAACCCTACTAACATAAGTTAACTAATAATATTAACCTTTTAAGACAAATTAATCTTCTTATGTGGTGTGATACTAACCTCTACTAACTTCATGCTGTTTATTTACTAAGCACAATATCAATCGCTTATTACAACAACAAACTTTCTTCTGTTGTTTATTAACATAAGATATTTAGTTTCAAACTATATTTACATTGAATGATTAATACGCACTCCACAGCTACTCCACGTTAACATATACTTTATTTTATTGACTATTTTAATTGACTTTGTTTATTGAAAACATTTGCTAGTTCACAATTTGTAATATGACGTTTATCTGCTTTGCGCTTGTACCGTGTTTGAGTACCCTAGATTCGTCCACAAAATGACTATTTTTGAAGCTATTTCAAAGGCTTGGAAATTGTGTCTGAGACGCATTAGATGACTGTTTCAGTTAGAAAGCATTATCATTTGTCAGAAAACATAAATTTGATTACGTGCTGTAATATTATTGTTGGGGGGTGGGGTGGGGTTGGAGTGTGCTTTGTGTTTGACATGGTGCTCTCGGGTCGAAAGGGCGACACTGGACGGATCTGTTGATGTGTTTTGTGCATGTTGCGCTTTCTAATTGCCCTGTCTTATAGTTTTTATATTGCTGCCAATGGCGTCAACAGTTGTTTATTTTACCACTTGGGCTTGTACTCCGTCATATCAGTAAACTACTCCGTCATATTAGTAAACTAACCTTACGTACGGCGTAAATTCACAGACAAGGTTAATATATCTACCATGTAAAAATTCTAGTAAATCTACCTGCATGCGAGTCCCTACATTCCCCCATGTTAGGCTTATTGTCACCTACCCTGCTTCATGTACCTTCCTTTATTGCTTATAATACCATAATTCGAATGCTTTAACATCTGCTTGGCCGCCCAAATTAACATTTAATATACAATTATCAATCATTTATTGATATCGATAATTAATTTTCGGCATCGATTATCCAGATGTCATGCTAATTTGGCCATCCTTATACATTAGTAGTCATTCCACACAGCGGTTTTATTTGATAATCATCGATAGGCATGCGCACCTTTGCTGGTCGTTGTCACGGTGATTGAGGTCGAACTACGGTTAACCCGTTTTAAAGAACAAGGCATTTCGTGGTTGTTACAAGTCATGGTGATTGAAGAACGAGGCGGATTCCACCAAGTAATTTTTATCGTCAAAAGTAAAAATACTAAATACAACGTGTCTACATGGTCATATAGGTAGAGACAAAACAACTAACAAATTGTCGCAAAATGACAACGTGGCCCAAATAACAAATGCATGCATTAAATGTATTCAGTTAATTTGGCAATTTTGACTTGAAATTTGAGCTTTGTCGAATAAGCCCAGTCGCCAGAACTTTCTTCAGATATTCGGGACACAAATGTTCCAGGCCTTAGGCCTCTTATAATCGGGTTGGGAATGTTTCATGTACATGGCTTGTATAGGCAATCAGTCCGGCATTAAATCCTCTAGCAAATGGCACGAGGTCTTTGAGCCTCTTATAATCGGATTGGGAATGTTTCATGTACATGGCTTGTAGTAAGCCATCAGTCCGGCATTAAATCCTCTAGCAAACGGCACGCGGTCTTTGAGCCTCCAGTAATCGGTTTGGGTTTGTTTCATGTATTTGACTGCTGTCAACCATCAGTCCGGTCTTAACGTTCTGGAAAAAGGCACGAGTTGCGGAGTCTCAAATGTTTTGTCTGAGATTGTTTCACGTACATGTCTGTTGTTACTGTCCTTATTTGATCATATTGTTTTAGTTAGCATTGTAGTTACACTCATTAGCTATTGTTTCTATTTAGTTCCTCATGCATGAGCATGTATGTTTGAAGTTCTGTTTGTGTTTGCCGTTGGATGTCTGTATGTTACGGTAGTCGGTAAATTAGGGTCGGATGAACCGATTATGTGACCTAAATTCGCTGAAAGCTATGCAAGCAAAGTTCCTATGTCCAGACTTCCAGCTGTAACCCACTGGTAATCTTAACAAACTCGGATCTATCTACCTAAATAGATAATAAAACTTTAGTTCTTAGAGCGACATATTAAATCACACACAAGTAACGGCTAATGCGTTGGAATGACCTCTTAAGTGACCTACTGCCGTTCAAAGCCAATTAAGCAAGTTTTGTCGATGTCGAATCATCACGCTTCCAACCCATGTCAACCTCCAGATTTCAGATCTATGTGGTTAAATGTTACGTATGGTTCCTTGAATTTTAAAAGTCGTAAATCATCATTGTTATTGATTCAATATTTATTTATTGACAGATAATTATTGGATGCACAAATATTAAAAATGGTTGTAAAAAAAATTGGACGCCTTCGACATTATTTATAAACGAGAATTGTGTAAAAGCTTTGCTCAATAAAGAGTTTTAACTTTGGATCTTGCGTGAAACTTATCGCAATTTCTATCTCTGGAATAACTGCCCGCCCAGTTGGCAGTCAATGTTTTAAAGCCGGCGCAACGAATTGCAATGGCTCAACGTTTTCTTGTTTCAAATTGGCAAGTATAGTAGCTCCCATAATCGGCATTATCTGTATCAGCCGTCTCTTTCGAATGTTAACTTGGCTCTAAGACTTCGTAAAGGACGTCCCGATTTATCAACACTGTATTCACTGTTGCTGACACCTCTGTATATATACTCAGAGAGTTTGGGTTCCATAGTGACCTCTATGACCTTGATATTGGATATTGCTTATTGGGAACTACGTGATTGGCGAGTCTGGTCAGAAGGTCAGGAATCGCGACGAAACATTGTATAAATTCATTGATTATTCATTAAATTTTCATTGTATATTTGAAATTAGATTTAAACACGTTTTGTAAGCAGTTGAAGTTGTACATATAGGAACTATTTAGCAGAACTACTTTCTAGGCGTCAAAATAGATGTAGGGCTTATGAGAATTGGGGGTATGGCGGAAACGGAGTGGAACAAATCGTTTTTTGTCATATTACCGTAATTTTGTCTTACATTTCATATCTACATTTCATTAGGCATACAATTCGGCAACTATAAAGAAACCAAATTAATAACTATGTTTTTTTTTATTAAAAAGCTGGATGACTTTGACAAAGAATCTCCTAAAACGACAGCAGGTCCGGAGAAACCCGCAGACAAGGAGAATCAGTCTGATGACAAGCGAAAGAGCGAACAAGGGGACAACACTCTGTCAGAAAAAGATGTTATGCTTTTAAAGGTATGTTTATCGGGTGTATTGCACGGAATGAAGTAAGCTCCCATCACCACCTCCCCTCCACTAATCCCCTACCCCCAACACGAGCGCCTGTAGTATTTGGTTTCCAGTAGAATAAGGACCACTTGATAGGCAACATAATGAGCCCATAATAAAGTTAAAATACATAGTGAGGTTTGGATGCTGTTGTCTTAGAAATAAGTGTCCTGCAGTTTTTAAGTACAATGATTCACAAGGTAAAAAAATCGACAACCCCATTGCGTTTATATACAAATCAGCAATTTGACAAAACAATGTTTTTCATTCCAGAGTTTAGAAGTTGCTTTAAAAAATATGAAAGAGAAGGAAAAGCCAAAGGAACAGGAACCCAACAAACAAGAAAGTAAGTAACTAATTCGAATAAATTGTTTGGATGTGTCCTTCAGAAAGCACAAGCATTCTCACCTCCTCGTAAAGGAGAGGTTTGATCAGAAATGAAAGGGTTACGATATTGTTTTTACCTAGCAACTAAACTAAAATTACCTTGCATGAACTTAATCAAATATAATCTAAATTTGTTTATTGTTATCACTTGTGATATTGTTTTCCACCCTTTAATGATTTTTTTTATGTCTTTCGTTCACCACTTTTTTTTTCTCGAACTGTTCCCTTGACGAATCTTGCTTTAAAAACCAAACTTTGCACAGTGCGACACTGATTGGCTTACTCCTAACTGGTTACCGCCAATCAAATGGCGTGGTAATGTACAACTCTATGGAAGAGGATCTCCGACAAAATCCTATCTGTTAGAGTGTTGTGCTATGTCACTTGAAGACTAACCATGTTTTCGACTAACTGATAATAGATTTACGGTGTGTTGAGAGGTTCTTGTTGTTTCGTTCAAGCTGATTCTTCGTTTTAGTCCACCAGAAACCTCCACTCAATTACTTCACATCAATACCAAATACTCAACAAAAAACAATTTCCAGGGCAAGAATAAATATAACAAGACTACACACCATTTATACTAAGAACTATATTCGAGGCTGACAAAACGGAAGTGAATAATAGTGGTCTTACGCCAGTTAGTGACATTGCAGACTTACCCACATTGCCGAGTTAGTAACATAGTCGATTCACCCCGACATATTGTATAATACATGTATATGGAATCATGTATATGGAATCAACGACAGGACATGCGTGATTTGGTGTTTTTCCTATCTTCTCCAGCAGCTATACAGGTTTAGACGGTGCCACTCACGTGACATGTTTTAACAGATACTTTTACAAACTTCTGACAATGCAATAACAACATGTACTGTAATAAAAGTAACGACTAATGAAATGACAGTTTGTCACTCTCCTGCGATAGTTAAATTAATAGTTGTGGATATTTGTCACTATGAGACTGTTAGTGTAAAAGGTCTTAAAACAGGCAACCACAAACCAAAGTTATTGACTACCCAAATTGACAGCCACTGACCTCAGAAAACCTGGAATTTCCGCTTTTATCCGGCGAATTAAATAATGATTAAGGTATCAAATAAAGAAGCGGCAATTTGCGGACACAAACCGCAATAAATTGTACAATGTCTGTTATAAGTTTACCGTATTTTATTTTATTTTATTACAGTGATGCAAAATTAAAGGTGTGTCTATGTTGATTCATCCTTAATGGTGCCATTTTAGTGAGAAGTTTTCTTTTTAAAATTGGTCTAGAGCTCTGATATATTCTTCCTGGAGACATTATTTGGAAGATATAGTTTGAATCGATATTAAATGTTGTTTTTTTGTGCTGTACTAACATTGACTAATCAATTAACATTCAGATATTAACCAGTCCCATGAGGCTTCAATGGGGGAAACTGGGGCTCGCTTGGGGGACGACAAACGCACAGTGCATGATAAGTTTTATATACAAGGTGTCGGTAATTCATACGGACAGCCCCAAGATGGTACGTCACGTGAACAATGGCTCTTATGTTTAAATTGTTTTCATTTTAAGGTTATCAGATTTGATCATGCTTTAAGCGAAACGTTTAAACATAGTACATTGAAACGTTGAACTGATTTTTAATTTAATGAAATTTTGGGTTGTTCTATTCGTACTTTCCTTCTAAACTAAGTTAACACCAGACAAACGAAACAAAGTTAAAGAAGAACAGTTAAATGTTAATTTGGAATGTCACATACCACAAATACAATAAAGGAAAGCCTTATCCTTTCTTTTCACTTTACAGTGGAAATTAACGCTCAAATTAAGATATTTGATAAGCGATTTCCAACCTGTTATTCTCACTATTCTCGTGAGACCGGAATTGTAATACTATTATAAATGGTGGCGTTACATGTCACATTGATTATTTCCTAATATCATTATGAATCTGTGATGTTCTCTCAAATTATTCTAAACATCTGTCCTCGGTGAAATTTTATTTATGTTGTAACAAAAAATTAAATTTATTAAATTTTGAAGAGTTACAGTATACATATGGCTTAAACGTACAATCCATCATACTATAATTTCGTTTATATGCCTCTCAGAATTGAGGAGCCCAGTTGTGAAAACACTCGGATTTTCGGTTCTTAGCTTATCGGTATCAAAAATAAATATTGAAATGACAATATCTGCACCCCAAGACGTGCTTGGAAAATTAAAATTGTTATTATTGTTGCCACGTTGAAACAAAAAAAGCTAGAAAGAAAAACAAAGCAGAATATCCAATAAAAACCTTTTTTTATTCAACACTAAGGTATTCCTGCCAAAAGAACACGGATTGAGACAATGGCTGACACGAAACATGGCGGCTTTGGCGGCTTTACGGATAACGGTATAGCTATTAATCACCCCTCCCCCCACAACCACCCCACCCCTTCCCCAAACCCACTTCATTCCCAATCCTGATTAAGTGTTAATCCGTGTGCACTTTTCTCTTCATGAAGTAGTCCTATGTTAAATGTTACCAGAAGTCCATTTACCTCTAGAAGTTAATGGATTTCTGGTAAGACTGAAACCACCGCTGTCCGAGAAGTATGATCAGTAAGCTAAAGTTGTCTCCCCTTGAGAGCTGTTTTTCATTGTCGAAAACTAGTTATTTCTTACTCATTAATACTAATATCTAACAACATTTTCTCTTCCATTGGTTTTGTAGAGGGATATATCTGACTTCAAATGTTTCAGATATTTCATCGAATATTAATAAAGTGAACTGAACTGAACGTTTGTTCTTTCTCTTGGATGGACCAATATAGCTACCATCATCCTCCATGCTAATGTTGGTCGTCAGTATTAATTTATCCCAAGAGACAGTGATTTGTCCAAAAGAACAAACTACTTCTCATTCGATGGGTGTTAAATATAACTTTGTTGTTTTTCTGAGTACACCACTGTATATATACATATTTTAATTGTAGAAAAGACAATTTTTCATGCCTCTACCGGGATTCGAACTGGGATCTCCGGCGAGCAGGACTAGCCATTTAACCGACTGAGCTATATATATTCGCCGTGGAACACCAATGAATCATGCTGTTTAAATATTGATTAAGTGGTATAAATAACTGTTTATATGTGATTAGCGCTGATGTTAATTACGCTTATATTCCACTGAAATATGCTGTTTTCTTTTAACAACAAAAAAGTTAATCCTATTTGGTTTTGTGGTAGTATACACCATTACATAAACTCATTGAAGTGGCAATAACAAACCGCTATGATACTATCTTCTGTGGGCGACAATTACTGGTAGATTGGTTACGCATATTGCATGTTAATATCTCGTTCAAAATATAATTATATTGGTTACGCATATTGCATGTTAATATCTCATTCAAAATATAATTTTTAAGTAAGGTTTTTGGAATGAGATTAATGTGTTGTGAGGAATACGCCAATAAATTTATATTATCTTATATGAGCGGCGATTGATTAACACCCTCGTGGCTTTGTCATAAAATGATACCATTTTATGGAGCGATATTTGTCGAGTTGCCGTAAAAAGTGTTTACGTTGATGGGCAAGCTGCAATTGGATATATATATTAGGACTTATAACAGAGCAGTATAGCGACTGAGCACGCAGCTGTTTTGAAAGTTACTGACAAATTAATTTAACTTAGCCTGCATCCGATCAATTTTATTTGGGCAAAAATTGTACCTTCATATATTTTAAGTCGCCTGGCTTTTCCGTAAGTGCAGCGAAGATTGTTGCTTAAGTAGAACTGTGTCACGTGACCTTGTTTAGACATTGGCAGACTAATTCCCAAATTTTCCTGTCTACGTTGAAAGGATTTAATGCTTGTCTAATATTGCTTGCCAAATGTCACATACGAGGGGTAGTCTCAACGGCATTGTGACAAACCCAGCGCTGATTGGTGAAAAAGCGCCTCCTAGCGGGACATAGAGAAATCTCTAGGGACATGAATTCGGTGTAAAATCATGGGTATATCATGTTAACGCTGTTTTGTCGCTTTTCAAACGTTATATTTTACCCATAAGGCGTCAGTGGATTCTGAAATTCAAACTGCGCGAAACTAACCAAATCTACCATTTCTTGCGAAATGAGTCATATGGCACTACTGAAGTCCACCAAAATTCCCAATGCCGTTGGGACAGGGTTAAGGTTGGTTAATACTACTTGATAGATTTATGCTAACATCTAAACGCCACTCAAATTAGTTTAGATACTGGAACCGGCTGCTGTAAGCACTATTGAATATAGTCTGCTATTAGATTACGTCACGCCGTATTGGAGGCCTATCTCGAATCGACTATAAGCGATTAAACCTGGTGTAAGCGACTTTCGCGGAACTGGCCCCTGGTACTCACAATGACAGCGATAACAATTAAGCTGCTTTTATTAAGTTTGAATTATGTATCTTTTTTCTGTGTGTTCAGTTATAGAGAAAATCGTGTACAGATTACTGTCCGACCTTGACCTTGCATTGAGAAACGGAATTTCTGTTGAAGACATCATCCAGTACTTGTACCGGGCAGAACAAGGTATGTTCCAAGAAAAGGTTCCTTTTTGGGGTTCACTTGAACTTATTTTACCAGAAAATGTATCTGTTATAGACCTCCTTGTGTTGGGTATAAAAGGCGTTATCTCTCCATGTACTAGTAGTGATACTGTTGTATTGTTAATCGGCTATCTGGATTAATCACACTTAGATGTGGGATTTGCTGCTTGACAAATTTGAAATCAGCAATTCGTGGCAGTTGTACAAAAAACACTATATCGATAAGACATGCGTTTCTAATTGTCTTAAACTGATCTTTACTTAAAGGATTGGCGTTTCAGTATATAGGTAAAAATTTGTCGTTACCGATAATTTAAACAAAATTGCCAGCGCAATGCGTTTCATATGCATAAGAGATGTGTCTTTGTTTATCAGCTGTTCTCATGCATAAAAGCAGTTTCGGTGTTCGCAATTAAAAATATTTAACTGAAAAAAAAAATGGCCCGCGCAATTTGTTTCATAGGTAAGCGATGTGTCTTCGTTAGTCAGCTGTTCTCGATCGATAAAAGGAAATATCTGTGTTCGCAATTTGTGTTTGATAGTTTTGATATCTGTTAATCAGGATCAGCTAGTGTGGTTAATATATATTTGTGATTTTTGTGTTTTGTTTACTGATCCAGCTGTTCGTGACAGACAACAAAGAAGTAGAATTGAAGATGAGGAGAGTCAGCTGAAAGCTCTTCTAAACCAGAAACCCGCACCACGTGACTAAACACACTTTCGCTTCCTGTTCGGTTCGAACCATCCGGACTTACGATCGAATGTGCCTCAAAAAGACGGATTTAATTTAATGGTTGATACTCTTGGACATTTGCATTTATTAAAACACTTCAACAAACTTACACAATAAACATATTTATCTTCAAAATTAAGCTTGAAATGGATTGACTGATAGTAATTTAACAAAATGTTCAAGCAACAGACAGTAAATTGATATATGTTTGTTTTCCTTTCGTCCCATTATTCTATAAAATTATACAAATCGGAACAAAAAGTGTTCTGATCAAATTGTCGACAGTTTGTGTAGTGTTGATGAAAGACATGTGTATCTATAGTATATTTTTCATATGTTTTTTTTCTCAGAAATATTCAAAATGTTTTTTTTAAATATATGTTTACCATCGCTAATTGTTTTTTCTCTTTTTTGCATTGCATGTAAGTGCTGTATCTATTATGTTTTTAGTGTTTATTTCGCAATGAATTTCTTTTCATTGGTATAACTTTACGCACTGCGATGTTTCTGTATATTATTTTATTCTTGTAGACTGTTAGAAATTTACTTATTTGATAACAAAAATTTAATTTAAATTTCCTTAAAGCTATCTCTTTTGTTATGCAACACATTTTTTAAAGGTTAAATGTGATTTATGTTAGAAGTAAACAAAGTTAAAACAGTATAGTAAAGAATAGAATAATGTAAAAGAATTGAAAGAAATTGATGTCATTTTATTGTTATTTCGAAATAAATATAAAATTGATAGTATTTGATTTTTAGAGGGACTGGTTGTTTTATAGATGTATTGATTGATTGGTTGGTTGATTGATTGACCGACCGACCGATCGATCGATCGTTTGATTGATTGATTGATTGATTGGGTGATTGATTGATTGATTGATTGATTGATTGATTGATTGATTGATTGATATGTCGATTGATTGATATGTCGATTGATATATCGACAGATTGAAGAAATAACTAATTCACTTTATTTCCCCTGAAACAAAAATGAAACGACAGATCAACCAAGGCATATTTTTGTTTTAATATTACAGAGACTATCATATTTTACTTAAACAATTTTCTCTTCTAAGTTAAAAGCGATATTTTGAATATCCAAAGCTATTGTTTGACGAGGAAGTGTCAGTTTGGGTTAGGGAATTCATGATATCTCTACCAGTTATCGGGTAAAACCGTAGTTTGAATAACGCTCATGCACGACATCACATGTAAATATGTAATTAGTTAATGAGAATCAGTTAAAGCACAGCTATTGACAACTTTTCGGGGAATCCTACTGAAGAACAAACAACGAATTGATGTCTTTATAGACTATAATCTGCATGTTCTAGGGATTTAAACGACCCGCACATCATAGACAAATACTGGACATTTATGTATATCCCGTCTTTAAATGTATCAATATTGACTTCTGTACCAGATGGGTTACCGTACATAGAATATTAATAATGCTGTGTTATTTTAATGGATTGTGTTCGTCTGTTTTTCTAACATGGAGACTAGCGTCGGTCGGTACATGATATGTATAATTTCACCACGATGGGCATATACAGACAAGTTATTGACCGGATATTGATCAGCTAAACTGAATATGTTAAAGGCTGGGTTATCTGAAACGCTGTTACTTACAGCGAACCGTAAGCTTAAGTATATTATTGAAACCTTTCCTTTTATAGCGTTCGCAGAATTCCATACACTTTTATACAAGTACAACATACCTGGGATAGCGAACCACTAAGATATATATTATATATATATGTGCTGAACATTCGTACGAACAGTGATAAAATAATTTAGTGGATACATAGTATTCATGGCTTGCTGACTTTGATAGTGATTGACAAATCGATGAAACTGCCTATACGTAAGAATTGAAATTACGCCTGTAAGTGTTTGACGCAATTCTTTGCATTGGAGTGCCTTTCATCAGTGATCATTTACGTGATAACATATTCCATCAGACGATTTCTATCGGGGGAGGGAACTGTGAGAACAAAGGGATCCCAAAGTTTACTCATTAAAACGTAAGTTATAAGCCTACTCGGTGGTCGGTGCTCTTTATATGTCAATTTGTTATAATATAGAAAGGAACAAACACTTCTTACTTTCAACTGAAACTCAGGCCTGTTTAACTATACTCGTAAACACTACAAAAGCTAGGACGACTGTATTCCTGCCGGTTTTATTCCAGAGTGCAGGCCCCCGACCGCGACTCGGTGATGAGCATTTTTTGTTTTTATACCAGACTAGCTGCAGGCCACCGACCGCGGCTCAATGGTGAGTTAGGACGACTGTATTCATGCAGGTTTTACTCCAGACTGCAGGCCTCCGACTGCGGCTCAGTGATGAGTGTGTTTTTTTTGTTTTTTTTTTATATATACAAGATTGCAGGATTACGATCGCGACTCAGTGATGGGCGCGTTTTTTTTTTATTATACCAGACTAGCTGCAGGCCCCCGACCGCGGTTCAGTGATGAGCTTGGTGGTCTACCGATCCGTCCCCAGGTTCGCGTTCCTCAGTTGACCCCAATTATATAAAGGAGTCTCGTTAGGTGATCGTGGGGGTTGTTTTTACAAAATCCTCCCGGTTTTCCTCAGTATTTAAATCAGGACGAGAAACAAGTGGACATTATGTCTTCATATATGTGAAATTATCTTCGATATGATGTTAAACCCCAGTTACGATTGATCAAACCTACAGATTAGCCCGTCAAGGCAATGTACAATTACAACACACCACAAACATATATTTGCTATTATTCGCTATAATAAATTCACAGTTTCTAAACTTTCCGCCATTTTATAAACGCGGCACACGTAGGCCTACCATCTTATAATTAAACTATCTTAAAACTTCCAAAACTACGTTCCCCTAAACCCTTCAAGTATATGAAGTTACATGGCCAGCCAAGCACCCAATTTGCTAGTCTCCTTTTACAGGAATATCAAAATCTTGTACCTAAAATGTCTTCTCCACTCTCACAAAGACCCGTTATAGCATACAAGAGAAACAAAAATCTAAAGGACCTACTGCTTAAGGGGAAACTTCCCTCTGTATCAAGACAGGCTGTAACCCATTCTATTTCACAGACATGTCATTTATTAATCCCTGTATCTCGGAAATACTTATATTTAGGCTGATTTATTCATAATCCATGCTAAATATCTTGTTAGTTACATTTTTTGACACTATGTTATATACCATACTTATGGTAATTACCTTCTCTCAAAATGTCTGTAGGTTACCCATAACACAACTGGAGATTAAGGTTTATTTAGAAACTTGTCTCTGGGAGTTATCTAGAACATAAGATGATTTTTCGATTTTAATTGATCTACATCCCTGTGCCAGTGTGATTGCCTTGACAAATATAAAGATATATATCGGGCATTTGAGTCATGAAATATGCAGAAATCATTTCAGAACACATGAAATGGTCAAATTTGTTTTACAATTTGAATTATTTACATCATGCTAAAGAAAAAAATTAGTTGCTGTATTAAGTTTTTGAAAATTCCGTTTTACCTTTTTTAACCAATTCAGAAGAGAAGCATAACATTAAAATAAAATCTTGGAATAAAACAATGAGCTTACCTCCAATGCAACAAATGACAGGTAATGAATCCTCAGTCAGCTTTACTCTCTTTATATTAGGAACTGATTAAATCGATAGGTAAAATCAATACAATTGTACTTACTGCTATGGTTTTTCTGTCATTGTATTAAGAAAAGAACAACACAACACACTTTACTGATAAGAAATTTGCTGTCTAACTTGGGACAAAAAGTCTGAATGTAACTGCAGATATTAGCTAGTTAACATTGAGAGCTTCGTTTAATATTAGTTAAAATTTGTTAGCTATCGGTTTTTCTTTTTTCGAATTCAGCACCCGTATGTCACAAAGGTATTGTAAACATTGTTGAATATTGGCGCATATATGTAGTCTGTTCTAACTGTTCTTTCTGTTTGTAACAATTTAATCAATTGATTATATTCTGATAATTGTATTGTTGTCTGGAAAACGTGCAACAGACTTGGATTTTAAAAGAGTTGGGCAAAACAACTTTTTTTTGTTTGTTAGTTCTCTTTGGTTATATGTGTGTGTCCAATTGTCTCACTGCTTATTAGAACATGATTTTAATAGGAAGTTTAAATCTACCAATGCCTAAAATCAGCTCTTAAATGAAAACACCACAAACACCTTTACTGGTATCAGATAGTTCCTCAAAATGTATGATGCGAGATGCCAACTAGAGAACTTAATAACCAGATACGGCCTCCTTTGTTCGGAATTAAACTAGAAATGTCTATTATTTGGTAGACAGTTTGAATTATGATTTCAAAAATGTGGTATGCCTTATAACTTGTATAAAGTGTATGAAACAATATATTTATAAAACCCAAAATCGTCATCGTTAAAGAGCAAACAATTACATGTATTTGAGCTCCATTAGAATAAATCTCATATCCCCAATAGCTGAATATAGCTATATCTTCCTGATCATTCGGTTATAGATCTTTTTCAAATGATGCCGATCAAAAAAAAAACATATTTTTAACCAGTAAAATATTTTTGAAAAAATCAATTTAACAACTGTGTATGTAAAATAAGTTTAAGAAAAACTTTAATATTTGAAATTAAAAAGATTCCAAAATAAGACTATTGAAAGGTATCATATAAATTTTGAGAAAACATCTTATAGATTATTACTACTGAGAGTAAAACAATGATTTAAGTAGAGAAGGACGCATGCTAGGGTAGTTAACATTGATTCAAATGCCAATGATCAGGAGGGATTATAGTATACTGGTCTAATGAACTAGCATTGCTAGAGCAACAAACAAAGTGACACTGTGCATAACATTAAGTTGTTGTTGTTGTTGTTCGGACAGACACCAAGGGTCATTACTTTATAGATCTAAACTCATCAATGTGCAGTGCTCACACAAATATAAATAAGCAACACAAATGCAGGACTAATTTACCGTATCAACTCCAAAATGGTTTTCCACATAAACGCAATGAGACAGAAAACGATGGGCGAAAATAGTATTAAAAAAACTCACAGTCAAGCGCATTACGGCCAAGGGGTGAATACACCTATCGACAAACTATTGCCAATTACAAGATATAAGTGCTTCCTACAAACCGTTACACAAGAAACACATTTTACTACACCTGCAGCAGTAGAACGTTTTGAAAAGAGTCGTAAAGTTGTCTCTGTTGGATCTAACCATAAAGCCGGGATAGCTATTGATTTCCTTGTCTCTTTTCTGGTGTGTGGTTGATTACTTACTACTAGTACCGATCCTGGAGGGCAGGATAAGGTGAAGGTTGATTATTGTGGCAGCCGACTTTCTTTTTTAATGTCCACGCTCCAACCTATATTCCAGAAAGACGCCGGTTTTTCCATGCCATTTTGCCATTACTTGGAAAGTGTGAAGGAGACATAATTTTAATGGGTGATTTTAATTGTGTTTTAGACAGTGTCTTTGATCGTCTAAGCCAGCAAATCCCACTCGTGACACGCCTGTCAGTGCACTTGGAGCATCGGAACACACCTGCAGTCTATTTGATTTCTTTCGCTTTATCAAACAAGATGCGACAAAATACACTTGAATGATTCACCAAAAGGGTCAAGGCATCAAGCTTGGACCGGGTGTATTGCAGTGTAAGCCTTGGGAGTATTTGGTTGACACAACCCATTATCCTTTCGCTTTATCCGATCATGCGATTCTGGTGGCAGCCTTCGATTCCGGTGATTGGGTGGAGCGAGGGGGCAAGACAGTACGATCTGTCGCATGGTTAGAGAGTATATGTGCGGCTGAGAACCCAGCAAGTCTCCCTTCCTTTCGGCATCACAATTCTGGGAGTAGGGCAATAAAGGTATTTAAAGGCTTGCCATATCATATTGCAAGATAAAATCTCGCCGAAAGCGCAGAGCAAACGGTAAGCTTGCAAAATCATTTGCCGCTGCAGAGAAGTGAATTGCACAGGGCGAAGTTCACCTAATTAATCTTCGTGAATGCCGTAGGCGTAAAATCACAGCAAGCAAGCAACATAGAACTTTACCAATCAGCCGGAGGGAGATCCCGGGTGAAATGGGACATGGCTGGTGAACAGCCCCACGTTATTTCTGATCTCTCGAGAAAGCACGGGGAATTGAAAAGATTCTTCCTAGTATTAAATCTGCCGACAATCAATCCTTGACCTCCACTGAGACTTTTTAGAAGCATTTAGATCGTTCTACCAAAGTTTGTTTTCGCCCCAAGGCGTGTATCAATGAATGATATATCAGCTGCTAGATAATGTAACAAACGTTCTATCTGGGGATGAAATCAACTTGTGTGATTGCCAGATTGCTTACGGTTAATGAACTCTTTATGGCAGCAAAGTCCATGGCCTTGAACAAATCATCTGGCGTCGACGGCCTCCCAGTGGAGGTGTTTATTGTCTTCTGGGATGTTATTGGCCCTGTTCTTTTGGATGTAGCCGATGAAACATTAAAGAGCGAGCGTCTGTCGAATACCATACAGCAAGCCGTCATTCGTCTGACCCATAAACGCGGATCTAAAGACGATCTTATAAACGGGCGACCCATTTCCCGGCTTTGTGTGGACTACGAAATCATCACAAAAGCCATAGGCCGAAGATTAGGTTCAGTAATGAGCTCTGTAGTACATTGCGACCAAACATGTTCTGTACCAAGTCGTTCCATCTTGTCAAACGGCCTTCTCGTTAGGGATCTCACTGTCCTTGCGGACGACGCTAATGTAGAGGCCTCTGTGATTAGCCTCGACAAGGAGAAGGCCTTTGATAGAGTGTAGTGGGAGTATCTACTCAACGTACTCACTCGCATGGGCTTTGGTCCTGTTTTCAGCAAATGGATTAATCTTCTTTACCAGTCCCCAATAAGCCGCATACTAATAAATGGTTTTCTTAGTAATAACGTTTATCTGGGATGTGACGTTTGACAGGACTGCCTCCTGTCCCATTTGTTATATGCGCTGGGTGCGGAGGTCCTTGGGGCCACCATACGGAACCCAGCAATCCAGGGTGTCAGTTTGTCGTATTTAGATGAGGCCATAAAAGTGTCCCAATACGCGGATAACACTACTTTGTTTGTTGGCAGCAACGTTGACTTGAGCTGGATGAAAACACTCCTCGATAAATACGATAAAGCATCTGGGGCCAAACTGAATAAGTAAAGGATTATTCCTTGGAGCCCGGAAGTGTAGACACGATAAACCGCTCGGAATAGAGTGGAGTACGACTTCCATAAAACATCTGGGAGTACTCCACGGTCCGCGTGACCCTGCTAATTTAAACTGGCAAAGTAACCTGGATGATGTTGCTGTGATTACTAACTGGCTTGTCTAAGCGCTCGTTGAGTCGTGTGGGGGCGTGTCCTCGTATTGAACCCTCTGGCCATGTCGAAACTATGGTACGTGGGCGCCGTGTTCGATATGCCTGCCGTGCATATCAAAAGCCTTCAAACTATGGTCTCTAAGTTCTTGTGGGAAGGGAAGAAACCTCGGGTTTCCCTTGACACGTCCTATCTTCTAAAACAGAAGGGTGGCCTAGGCATTGTATATATTCCAGCCAAAATAGCGGTATTAAAGCTTTAAACTCTTAGTGGCCTTGTTACCTGTGAAGAAGGTTCGGCGTGTGTTGGCCTAGCCCTAGTTCATTATGAATTGAAACCTATACACCATCTGTTCTACTGTTAAAATACTTCCTCGTTGGTATTCTGAGCTCCTTCGAAATGTGGTCCTTTTTAACAGATCTGCTGCAGAGCCATCGTACTGGTGGCATGTGCTAAAGCAGCCTTTATTTCCTAATCCCTTGATTGTTGACGAACGTGGTAAGCCTTTCCAGTAAGGTTCACTTAGGGTTAGAGGACTCGTTTTTGTGTCAGACATTGTGAACGGTCAGGACAGTTCTTGGAAGACTCTAGACGAGCAGTAAACAGCAGCTGGCAATCGTCAACTCGCTAAAGTGAAAGACAGCATTAGGAAGTCTCGGTTAGTCTACCAGAACAGACGGTTTGATTTACAGCTACCGTGTTAATCATTTACCCATCAACCAAATTATTTGGCGTACTTGGATAAATTGGTTATGTTAAATGAGTGACACAGAGCCCGTAGGACTTAGTCCGACATCATGGGAAACCCAATTCAATTCCACCTTTGCGTCCCATATTTCAAATCGTGACAAGGCCATCCATTGGTTACTGCTACACAGGCAACTCTGGGTTGGGGTAAATCTAGTCCGTGCTTCGGTAACAACTACAAACCATTGTCCTTTATGTCAGTCACCTGAAGAGACATTTGTCCATCTTTTCTTAAGGTGCGGTGTTGTTCTACGCATATGGACCATTGTCAATAAATATCTGGATCGTCTAGTTTCATTTGGGGATAACTTTATCCTTTTTGGTGAAGGGTTCATCAGTAACAAGAAATGCATGACAGCTGTACGTGCAGTGACGTTAACCGCCGTTGGCGCGCTGTGGCGTCATCAAGGCAATCCCTTGGATCACAAAGATGCCTTCAGACGTTTTTTTTCTGCGAGATTTGACAAACCTTCTGTTGTGCGAATTCGAAAGGGACCGGCGTAAGGGTAATCTGGAAAACTTTGTTGACATCTGGTGCCGCAATAATTGTTTTGCATAAGTACGGAATGGGTCATTGTAAGTCAGACTCGATATATAAAATGTATGTCCTACCGTTTTAAATGAATATGTTGCGTTTGTGGAGAAAATTTCTGTAGGTCAGATCCCATTTTAAATGTATGTCCTATGATTTAAGATATTAACTATCTATCGAGTATTATCTATCTGACGGTCGTGACGTTTTAGCCATATAAGATGAGCAGGTTTTGTCTTTAGTTTGTAGGATCTAAGATCCTGGATCTCTCAGCCTATATTGCTGTACAGTAACAAAAAAACATAAATTGATAAAAGTTCAAACGAGGAGCTTGTTACTAGAGGTCTCATTGTAGCTCTCACAGAAAGTGCCGGTGGCTTATCCTTCAGACAAAAAAAAATCTTTTCAACACACATTGTTTTACATCTTTTACCATTCCAGGCCAGAAAAAACGTTCTCGTACCATTCAGCTGTAGTTTGGAAAATTTCGCATCAATGGGTTCCTGATTCAATTCTTGACGTTCAAGAGAACATTTCTGACCAGCCTTTAAGAGCCTAAACACTTGATCTATTATGTCATCGTTAGATTTAGATTTAGCAATATCTATATCTGACATAACAGGAAGAGAAAAATTTTCCAGGTTATTCAGATATTCATTTGCCAAACAGGACTTTGTGAATGAGGTAATAAGCGTTGGTTCACAGATTTTGGGTGTTGTAAATCCAAGGGCTGTGGCAGTAAGAACCTCTGGTGAAACAGTCTACACATTCTCTCATGGTTTGAGTTATGTCGTCAGTGATACGGGATAGGTCATCAGCATCAGAATTTTTTTATCTGATCTATACATTATAATGAACTGAACTAGCTCTGCAACCCAGGGATGTCGTGTTCTATCTAGCTTGGCTATGGTGAGTACATAGGTTAGTGGGGTTTTTTTTTTGTTTGTCTGGATACACCTCAAAGTTAGCGCATAGAAGAGATTATCCCTAAATCTGTCTGTAATCGCCCATTTGATTGATTGATTGATTAGTGTTTTACACAGC
>JARFOD010078781.1:0-20077 GCA_031763545.1 Mopalia muscosa
GGGGCTGGTTTTCTCTCAGTTTTCCACCATAATAAGGCTTTGTATAGTGTGAAGTTGACAATCCATCGTCATATAAGTGAAATACCCATGAGTACGACATTAAACAACAATCAAATAAACAAAACAAACCCTCTATACTTGATGATCTCTCTATACCTGATGAGCCCTCTATACCTGACAATCCCTGTCTACCTGACAATCCCTTCATACCTGATGACCCCTGTCTACTTGACGATCCCTCTCTACCTGACAATCCCTTCATACCTGGCAATCACTGTATACCTGAGGATCCCTCTATACCTGATCATCCTTTATACCTGACAATGTCTGTATGCCTGTGACAAACCATCAATCATCAGTAACAACAAGCCATCTTGGGATAAAATCCTCTTGGGAAAAAAAGTTTAAAATCTGCCGTCCTTCATATAGGAGAAGTCATCTACTTAAATTATCCATAAGTATGCATTAAACCTCAATAAAACAAACAAATAATTATTACCCACAAAAAGTACCCCCAAAATTATTCCACATCCATTCCATTATGGCCCACAGACGTGGCTTAGTGGTAGTGTGCATGCTTCCTAAACTGAACGTGCTTCGATTTACCGTTCACAAAATCGAGTCCGCCTGTAAACTCTCAGGTATATCAGCGACCCACATGCTGTGGCTCCAGCAATCATGGGGGTGCTTTTTACGAGGTTTCCTCCTGGATTTCCACAGTAATAAGGCTAGTTGCAGTATGATGTGGACAATCCGTCATATAAGTGAAATACCCTTGAGTAAGACGTTAAACACCAATAACAAAACAATAAATAAAAGAAACAAATAATTATTGCCCTCAAAAGTACCCCCAAAATTATTCCACATCCATTCCATTATTTTTATTATCAAGTGCAGTGATTTTGCAAAATGATAGAAAGAACTGAATTTTATTTACTAAAGTATTAACCAGTAAATTCTTTGAATTTTTTGCTGAATAGTGTGTTATAGAATACAATGCAAAATGTTTAAATGTTGAATTTAAAGAATTCATAATGGAACTACAATTATCATGGAATTGTATAGAACTCATTTATGGTAAACAAATACAAGTAGTTTAAGTTATGACTTTACAACAATAGAGTGATTTCCCATTACCAAAAGACTTTTCCTCTTTACAACTCCAAAGGGCACCTTGCCTCATCAATAATAAGGCAAATTTTAGGATTACAGACAAAAAAAGATTAAAATTAATCACCTTTACAAAGAATAACATTCTATAAAATCGAAAATTGAAATTTACCAGGTTTTATTAACCTTTATTTCTGTATCTGTAATATTCTAATCAGGGATTTGATATTCCTTCTTATAAAGAGATGACATTATTTTACACATTGTTGTTAAAATGCCTGAAATCAAAACTCTTGTATTGAAACGAAAAAATTGGCTGAGTAAAGTTAAACTTGTGAATTGGCCTTATATGATGTTTGATAGATATATATTTTGTTTCAGGGTTTGGCAGTATGGGTACATTCTTAGAAGGACCAATCATAGGCTTTGTCACAAGTATGTGGGGCTGGTCATATGTCTTTCACTTGTTAATTGGCCTCTCATTGGTTGGTGCTGTGTGTGTTTATAAAGCTGACGTCAGTCATTCTAGTTGCCAAAATTATGAGGAAGAGGATCTTATGGATAAGATATGAAAAGAATCCAGCCATTGTAGTTGTCATGGCAACCAAAGTTTGGAGGAAGAGGATTTAAAGAACAAGAGCTGAAATGTGCGAATCTATCTTGTGTGAAACTTGATATTTGAAAAGAAGATAGAAAGATTGTGTGAATTTACTTTTTTTTAAAGAAAACATATGAAGAATCTCATCAAATGGAGTCAATTTGAAGACTCAAGTGTTGTACTGGAATATGTGTATATGATCTTACCACAAATTATTTTTAATTGTTGTATCCAGCATCTAAAACTTTGTAAGAAATTTGTCTACATTTTTTAAAAGAAAACTAATGATGAATCTCATCAAATGGAGACGTTGTGAAGACTCGAGTGTTGTACGTAAAAAGATCTTACCTCAAATTATTTTGAATTGTTGTATCTTGATGTGATCGAGTATCTAAAAGTTTGTAAGAAATTTGTCTAGCCATCCAAAGTTCAGAGACTAAAAAGTTCTATCAGTATATATCGGATGAATAAGATTTCATCTGGAAATCTCTTCTTGTTGACAATATTTTAATGTTGACAATATATGACAATGGGAGGCTATAAACATCCAAAGGGTTTTGTTGCATTGAGACCTCTGATGTCAAAACCTGTGACATTAGTGACATTGTGGGAAAAGCCAGCAAGGATAAATGTGTGTGAATCATGAATGTCATCATTACACTTGCCATTCTTTGAGGGTTAGAATTACCTCCCTTGCCAACATGTTACGGTTCCAGTTAAGTCCAGTATTACCATAAGTTTATTAACTAGAAGTATGCAACTGCCGTATAGATCATCTAACTGGTATTGGGGGCTGAGCACCCTGTTATAACGTATCATGTGATGTAGCAGACAAGAAAATTCAGTAGCACGCAACTTTAAAAATGTTGCATTATGTGAAACTTCTGGCATTCATCGATCATAACGTTTTTTACTAAACAGAAAGCATTTACCAAGTGCGCTATTTGCCTGTTAAATAGACCAATAACAGCAACTAAATTGACAAATTGTAAGCCAGTCATCTGGTCTACAATGCCGTGGACATTACTATATGGCAGTTACATACTTCTAGTTAGTAGACTTTTGGTATAACTTAAAGAGGTAGATTGTGGAAAAGGACGTTTGTAACCAGGGTAATCTTCCTAAAGTAAAATCGAACAATCAATATCTTAACAACTGATATTAAATACGGTCTTCCTACTGCATATTATAACATTGATACATTTACATGGGTAGTTTTTAATATATCTAAAGTTGTTTTTTTATTTGAATTTGTTGATGATGTTTTTAGTTTATTCTACAAAAGGTATGTGTTCATTTCAGCTTGTCTGTCTTTTAATAGAAATATTTTATTTGAAGAAATGTTACTTTTGACATTGAAATGTAGACTAACAAATCTGTTTTAATATATTTATGATTAGTCTAACAATATTATTTATTCACCAATTATTACCCTACTCATTCTACTATGTTTCTTTTACATACGTTTATCATGCTTTTATATAGTTTTCTTGTGGTGCTGATAAATCTTTACTAGTTTGTTATTTTGGTTATATATAGATCTGTAAATGTGGTATTTATGTAGTCTTTTTCATGTATTGTTGTCCGTCACATATTTTCATACTCTTTACCAGTATGGTATTTTTCTTTATATCTGACGCCACAGCGTAGCTCAAATACCGCAGAATGTGGCGTAAAACACTAATCAATTAATCAATCAATCTTTATATAATCTTTATGTTTCGAATATAGAGAAAGACAATTTTGTTTGCCTCCAAACTCACTTATATAAATATATATTGTGTTTATACACAAAGTCCTGTTTTACAATCAAGAGATACTTTATTTACCAATTTCTACCCTACTAATTCTCCGTTAATTCTTTTACGTCACATGTCCGTGGCCTTGGCTTTCTGATTAGGGAGTGCGCTTTCTGAGCCTAATTCGATTTATTGTGCACCAGATCGAGTCTGTCTGTCAGGTATATGAGTGAGTCACAAAAAGACTCAAATGGCAATTGCCGGGGTGGTTTTTACGAGGTTTCCTCCTGGTTTTGCACTGTAATTTAGCAAGGAATAGTGTGAAGTGGACAATCCGTTGTCATATAAGTGAAATACCCTTGAGTATGCATTAAACCCCAAACAAACAAACAATTTTATGTCATACATTTATCATGTTTTTTATAGCTTTTTAGTGGTGCTGAATAATATTTAATACTGGTATGATATTTTGATAACGTATAGCTGTGAGTGTAATATTACATAAACTGATTCATGTATAATTGTCTTTTACATATTCTCATATACTCTTTACCACTGTGGTATTTTTTCTTATATTTGTTTCAAATAGAAAGAAAATGATTGCTTGCCCCTAATGTGATTTTATCTTCCTTATGTATAGCCCGTGGCCTTGGCTCAGTGGTAGCGAGAGCGCTTCCTGAGCTTCGAATTAGCGTTCACAGTTCGAGTCCACCTTACGACCACCAGGTATATGAGCTAGTCACATGTTGTGGCTCCGGTAATCCTAAGGGTGGTTTTTACAAGGTTTCCACCCAGTTTCCCACTGTAATAAGGCTGTATACAGTGTGAAGTGACAATCCGTCATCATAAGTGAAATACCCTTGACTACGACGCTAAAAAACACCTTATGTGTAGATATCATGTGCTTATTATATATACACAATCCTCTCAAACAATTAGCTTACAAGATATTATTTATTCATCAGTTCTCACCCGACTCAATCCCACTGTTTGTTTTAAATACATTTTCATGTTTTAACAGTTTTACATAATTTTCTCATGGTTCAGAAAAAGATGTATTAGTATATGCATGTTATTTTGATAATTAAATGTATATAATTAACTATATAGATGTGTGTAGTAACACAAAGCCTGATTCATGTCAAATTGTCATTTACATACATGTGTTCTAATTCTCTTTACCAGTATGGTATTTTTCTTATATATCTTTCAAATGCACTGAAAGAAAATGTTTGCTTGCCTCTAACAGATTTTAGCTTCCTTATGTAATATAATTATATTATATATATATATATATATATATATCAATTCTGTCAAACAAAACAAGAGATTATTAATTCGCCATCGCCAATTCTTACCCTAATCATTCTCATTGTTTCTTTTACATGAATTTATAATGTTTAATATAGTTTTTTTCGTGGTGCTGAAAAATCTTTACTGTTACATAGATCTGTGAGTGTCATAGCGCATGTCTGTTGTATGTATTTAACATAACATAATATTTGTACCAGTTTGGTATTTTCCTTAAAAATTTACAGAAAGGAAAATGTTGCTTGCCTCTAAGGGTACCCAAACTTTCTGTGGTTTTTAAATGTGTAATTTACACAATGTCTTGCTTTTTTTTTTTTTTCTTTTCTTATATAAAGCATAATGTTCGTTTTTAATATACCAGGGGCCACTTTCACGAAATGTCATACGACAAATGAATATTGTACGATAAAATAGCGTTGGGTTAAACTATAGCGTAAAAATATCATACAATGTTTTATTGTCGTATGACCTTTTGTGAAAGGGGCTCCTGTATGGTATTTTCCTTAAAAATGTAGATTAAGTCAAATATTGCTGGTCTCCAATTGGATTAGACCTTCCTTTCCATGTTACCATTTACCAGAAATAATATGGTATTTTACATGTAAAGGCAGGTTTTTATACACCCTGTCCTGTAAATTCGTCTTGTCATAATACTTATTACCAGTATGGTATTTTCCTAAAAAATGTATGAAAGAAAAATGTTGCTTGCCTTCAGTTGGATTTGATATTCCTTTCCACATTACCATTTACTGGAAATAATATGGTATCTTACTTTAATGTAGTTTTTTTATACACACTGTCCTGTTAATTTGTCTTATATACACATAATACTCCTTACCAATATGGTATTTTCCTAAAAAATGTTCGGAAAGAAAAATGTTGCTTGCTCCAATGGGATTTGATCTGCCTTTCCATTAACCAGAAATCATGCTGTTTGCAGGTTTTTATACACAGTGTCCTGTAAATTTGTCATTTATATCGCATAATACTCGTTACCAGTATGGTATTTTCCTTACCAATGTGGGGAAAGACAATGTTGCTTGCCTCATAGAGAATCCAATTTTCCTTATATATAAATGTGTATTTTACTCAGTGTACTATATTTTTTACCCGGCGTAGAAGGCCGGGTGGCTGAGTGGTCTAGGTGGCGGGCATTTACTGCTGGCGATTCGGTGCCTAACTCTGAGGGTCTTGGGTTCGATTCCCGGACGGGTTTCAACCTTCAAAATTTTGTGAACTAGAATCTGTTCAAACTAAGAAAGTGTTATCCCAAAATAACGAAAATACTGTACTATTTGTCTTGAATTACCATTTACCAGTAATAATATCGTAGTTTACTTTAATGCAGGTTGTTATACACAATGCCCTGTAAATTTATCTTGTATATAACAATGCCATTACCAGTATAGTATAACTTATTTTGGTTAAATGCAGATTTTAATACTGTCCTGTATTTTGTTGCATAATACTCTTTACCAGTGTTGTATTTGCCTAATAGTATATGCAAAATCCTATATATGTTGCTTAAATAAATTTTGAAGAGAGAAAATTTGCTTGCTTCCACTAAGAGTGGAACCCAGAACCTTTAGGCCCAACATTCTACCAACTGAAGATTGGTCGGCTAAAATTTTGAGATAACAGAATTATTTAAATTTATCACTCCTTTGCTGATTGTACAACTGTTATGGGGAAACAATGCAATATAGGTTGGCAATAGTGAATGTCAACTTGACCTTACGTCTGCATTGACACATTTAAAAAATGCTATTTTAGACAAATTGTTTGAACATAATGGAAAACTTATAAATGGATGCTCCTTAATTGTGTTGGGATAACCATGGAAAGACCCCTTCAGTCCGTGCTTCCCAACAGCAAAGGGGTGTCTCACACAAGATGTCACAGAGCCTGCGGCCATAGCTTAGTGGTTAGTGTGTGTGCCTACTTATCCTACATCGATGTACCACAATAAGATTGAGTACATCAGTCGATTATCAGGTATTTGAGTCAATCACACAATGTGGCTCTGGTAATTGCAGGGGTTGTTTTTATGAGACAAAACAATTAAAATTTATAACAATAAATTTCAATTTTTAAAAAAAATCTTGCCCCAAAGAATCCAAAATAATGTATAATAGGCCTACCCCAACATTCATCACAAGCTAGGAATTTTTACAAGAAATGGGGAAAATTTTTTTTGAATCTCTAATGCCTCAGACATAATGCCCCTCTCCCATTCCACACATGCCATAAACTTGCTATATCTGTAAATTTTTCATTAAAAAGTGATTCTTAAATTTACTTCATTAGATGTCTTCCACGTGAATTTATTGTCATGGACTGAAATCAGTTCTTAATGAACGTGTATGGATATGCTTTCTATTCTTGCCCTTAACATGTTACTGAAGTTTTTAAAAATATTGTTATATTGCTTTTGTGGTGATTTATTCAAATTTAAATCGTACCTTACGTGTTAGTTGTTATAAAAAATAATTTGATGTTGTAAAAGTAAGTTAATGCCCACGCCATCAGTGCAGATTTGGGAAGTATGAGGCTTCCTCCGGCTTTTCCCATGCAATTAAAAAAAGCACAGCTTGAAGTGGACAATCTGTCATTGTCTACATGAAATTCCCCTGGAAAGTACGTTAAACCCCAATGAAACAAAGAAACAAATCTAAAATTGTTTATCCAGTGATGGTTTCCTTCACCCGTTGGGGCTGGCATGCCCTGATATGGGGGAAATAACCCAAATAATGGTCCGTCAACCTTTGGGTATATAAGTGAGTTACAATTTGTGGCTCCGGCAATCACGTGGGTGGTTTTTACGAGGTTTCCTCTCAGTTTTTCACCGTAATACGACAAGCAACAGTGTGAAGTGGACAATCAGTCATCATATAAGTGAAATACATTTGAGTACGATGTTAAACCCTAATCAAACAAATCTTTCCAAGACACAGAATTTTATGTGAACCATGGTTGTATTCATGACAATGGTTTAGAGTTAACCAAACTATTTATCAGTGACAATATATATGCATCATTTATTGAAGTCTAAACTTTCTTGTTAAAATTTTAACAACTGTTTTACATTGTTTCCCAACAAACATTTTATTAATGTTTAATTATTGAAAACATAACATCTGTTAATTTGACTGATGAAGTTTCTTTGACTATTTAAATCAAGTCATTCAGCAGTGTGTTATTAAATGATGTTATTATGTAAGCCCAAGTATTTTAGTGTTTTATTGATTATAAATGCAAACTTGTTTAAAAATATTGTTGCACTGTTTATTTGTAGTAGTTATAGACCTTTCTGTGAATGCATGGTTTAATTGTATTATAACAATTTTAAATTTGCACTTCTTCTTAACCTTTGAAGCGTTTCACTTTAGCCAAACTATGTCTAATAAAAATACCGATATTTAAGGATCTGAAAGTTTTTTTTGTTCATTTTTTCAATAAACAGTGGAAAAAATGTTTGTCTATAGAATGAAATTAAGACTAAGGCCTATACAACCAGTAAAGTAATATTTGGACTTAAAACCTGTGGGGGAGCATAAAACCTGTGGGGGAGTATAATACCTGTAGGGGAGCATAAAACCTGTGGGGGAGCATAAAACCTGTGGGGGAGCATAAAACCTGTGGGGGAGTATAATACCTGTGGGGGAGCATAAAACCTGTTGGGGAGCATAAAGCCAGTTGGGGAGCATAAAACCTGTGTGGGAGCATAAAACCTTTGGGGGAGCATAAAACCTGTTGGGGAGCATAAAACCTGTGGGGGGAGCATAAAACTGGCTTAGTGGTAAGCTTGTGCAGTTATCCTGCTTTGATGATTCCGTTCATGGGTTCAAGTTTGTGGGTTGACAGTTGGGTATATGAGTCTCTTGATTTGGCTCCAGCAATTGCAGGATCGTGTTAAAGCCAGAAACACTGGGAAACGGATATCAATTGTCATATAAGTGAAATACCCTTGAGTATGTCGTTATTCCCCAATCAAAACCTTACCCATTGGACTGACACAGCATCAAATGAGTGAAACCACCTTATTTGAACCCTAATTAAAAAAAAAACGAATAAGAATCTGTTGGCACCCCAGATTCTTCACATCAATCAATCCACTATTTTTGTTGTAAAGCTATGTACTTTGCTCAACATTAGGCCTACAGTTGTCAGATAAGTGTTGTTTTCACTATTAGGCAGAACCTGGCTTAGTAATACCATGCAAGGGGTTGTCGCAGATTATACTCTCCACCGATTTTTAAATATTGTTGTGATTATCGCTTGGAGAGTGACCGTGTAAAACACCAAGAAAAAGGTAACCCCTGATACATATTGTAACCATCAAGTACCATTTAGGTTTTCAAATCGGACTGGGAACTTTGGAATATACCCAGGATATACTTTGGGATATACCCAGGATATCATGAGGCGGCACCCTACTTTGGGATATACCCGGGATATCACGAGTGGTGCCCTACTTTGGGATATACTCAGGATATCACGAGGCGTCGCCCTACTTTGGGATATACCCAGGATATCATGAGGCGGCGCCCTACTTTGGGATATACCCAGGATATCACGAGGCGGTGCCCTACTTTGGGATATACCCAGGTTATCCTGAGGCGGCGCCCTACGTTGGGATATACCCAGGATATCACGAGGTGGTGCCTTACTTTTGGATATACCCAGGATATCACGAGGCGGCGCCCTACTTTGGGATATACCCAGGATATCACGAGGCAGCACCCTACTTTGGGATATACCCAGGATATCTCGAGGCGGCGCCCTACTTTGGGATATACCCAGGTTATCACGAGGCGGTGCCCTTCTTTGGGATATACCCAGGATATCATGAGGCGGTGCCCTTCTTTGGGATATACCCAGGATATCATGAGGTGGCGCCCTTCTTTGGGATATACCCAGGATTTAACAAGGCGGCGCTCTACATTGTGATATACCCAGGATATCCCGAGGCGGCGCCCTACTTTGGGATATGTCCAGGATATAACGAGGCGGCGTTCTACATTGTGATATACCCAGGATATCACGAGGCAGCGCTCTACTTTGGGATATACCCAAGATATCACAAGGCGGCGCTCTACTTTGAGTCACACTTATGAATAATCCAACTGCTTAAAAATTTGAAAATGGAAAAAAAAAAATTAATATAAGAGTAATTTATTTTGTACCTTGAATAAAGGAATTGCATTGATCTATAGCTGGATGACGTCATAGCATAGTCCAAATGCATTTATATGTACAGCTGTAATTTGCCTGTCTATGACTGCACAATTACGCCATTTTAGCAAATATCACTACATCTAAAATGATCTTGGTTATGACCAAGCACGCGGTTTGAAAGGCATGGAGGTCAGACGGCAAAGATTTTGATCATATGCCCCTGCTTTGGCAGATGCCAACTCATTCCCACTCACATCCAGGCTCCTTTTCACCCCATTTAACGGTGCCGGTTGTTACTTTACTGCAATATTTAATAATTATTGAGATTATCGGTGTGAGAGTGTGAAAGTTCAAGAAAAAGGTCAACCTATGCCAACAATGTTTGTTAGCAATTTAAGCGCTGCTAAATTTTTAAAGAAATGAATACCAGTACGTTCCAGGTTTTTTAAGACTTTTGTTTAAAAACTGCAAATGCAATAACGTTTTATTGGTGTTACCAATGTGTTACAGGCCGGGGCTTATTGGTTAGCAAGTGCACTTGCTAAAGCTTACTTCGATGTACCGTTCACAGGATTGAGTCCGTCTGTCAACCATCAGGTATATGAGTGAGTCACATGATGTGGCTCCGGCAATCCAGAGGATTCCACTGAATAGGGTAAGGAACAGTATGAAGTGGACAATCCGTGGTCATATAAGTGAAATACCCTTGAGTATGACATTAAACCTCCAATCAAACAAACAAGAAAACCAATGTGCTTCTAAACCATTCATTGTTAAGGGGTTAAAAGTCACATTTCGATCAAAGTCAGTTAAAAATGGAATTTTGCAGGACCATGGAGATTTTTTACACATAGGTTGAAAGCTAAAGGCCTTACCGGTACCTAAAACATATACAGGTATGCACATGTGCATAACGTACCTGTATTGGTAATTAGTTATTTTGGTTTCCAAATAAGGTTACATATATATATCTATACCAGCATTCAATAGGTTTTTCAAACTTATGATAATACATAATATAAGCTTACTCAGTCAAAAAAGAAACTACACACTCATAAATTTCTAAATATTTTCTTGAAACTTAATACAAGAGATATAATTATTATTATTAGAGGTAAATGCGTTGTCAAAGACATTATGACACACATTAACTCGGACGTGCACAAGCATGCAGTTCGTGTGAGCATATATCAAGGATAAAGGATGTTGCCTTGTGTTCCTAGTGCAATTGAGCCCACGTTAGAACAGTAGAGTGACATCTCGGGGAAAACAAGTTGTTACAGTAAATTATCTGTTTAATTGCAATGCCATGACTGTGAAACATTCAACGTGAACGTGCCATTGACATGCTGAATACAGGAACGTCGGTCGCTGACGTTGCCAGGGTTATGGGATGTAGTCGACGGACTATTCATGATCTTCGGACACGTCTTCAACAAACTGGCTCCTCAGCAGACCGCCCTCGATCGGGTAGACCACGTGTGGCGTCTTACGTCATTTGCGTTATCGATTTCTCACTGCAACCTCCACCAGGAATGAATTGTTACACTGACGTCAACGGCTTCTCTGGGCACCACGAAATCCGAGATAAACTCAGCGTGATTGGAATAGGGTCGTTTTTAGTGACGAATCCAGATCAATTACACTTCGCTGATGGGAGAGTTAGAGTTATAATGAGACCCGGTGAACGGAACGCCCAGTGTTGTGTTCAGGAAGTGGACCGTTTTGGGGGCGGTAGTGTTATGGTTTGGGGTGCCTTTAATGGTCCTGCCCGTTCCCGACTGATGGTTGTTCTAGTAAACCTAACTGCTGCAGGATACAGAGATCAAGTGCTCATTATTTTGCCATTCATGGCAGCTCATGGCCCACGTCTGACATTCCAAGACGATAATGACCTCATATGGCCAACGCGGAATTTTCTTAGAAATGCTGGCATCAATGCCATGGTGTGGCCCTCAAGGTCTCCCGACCTTAATCCCATAGAACATGTATGGGATGTATTGGACAGAACAATCCGTCAAGTAAGGAACCCTCCAAACTGTGTTCAGACGCATTATTCAATCCATAAGGAGACGTTGCGTTGCAGTTAGGGCATGTAGGGCATATGCGCTATTGACATGCTTTCATCAAGTTGTAACTTACCATTTTTACTCTCTTACATTTCCTTAGCATTTCCGGCGGAACTGGTTACATTATGAACATGAGTTTTATGGTACACCGTCCTTAATGGGTACAAAATGGTATTTAATCATTATTTAACACCACTTTCCTTGTATGCTCAACTTATCGGCACCCAAACGAGTGTGAAGTTGCTTTTTTGACTTGAGTTTATTTCTACAAACCACCTCTAACCATCTACGGTATTAACACAAACGAAGCCGATCCGTTTGTGTTGTTGGTGTATCGCGTGCTGTGATTGTCATGTTTTTGCATGTCTTGTATTTGCTAGTTGCCAGTGTTGTTGAGGGTGATTGTCTTCACCTTTTGGGTTGGCACGCTCCCATGTGAGTGAAATACGGTGTTAAACCTCAATCAAATAATTGTTATTTCAAGACTGCATGGCTTTTAAAATGAGAACAATAGAACAAATCGAACATTTTTCCTCCGTTATATATTTTACCAAGAGTTGCCTTGACCGCGGAAAAAAAATCTTGTTGTTGCTTTTTAAAGAAATTATGTTGTTATGTTTTTTCGTTGCTGCAGAATTTGTTTCTATGAACAGCCAGTGATTTTCTTTCTACGTAGCCATCTGATGTTCCTTCTTAAAACTGTTGACATTAAAATACAACTTCCGATTTTGCTGTAAGTAGAAATTCAATTCAACGTCAACCGATTTAAAAGGACTAAATACTGTTTTAGTTCTTCATTACACGTTTGACGTAAAGCCAGCATATTTTCATAACTCTGGATACTCTTTCGACGATCCATATACCAGCGATATGTACACGGCATATTATACACAGCAAACAATGACGTTACCCTAACTTAAAAACCACAAAAGGGACCTATAGGACTTTGGAAATCATATAGGATAATTATAAAATCCTATAGAAATATATTTTATGATCTAACAGGATCCTATATGATTCCATAGAAAAAAAATCGTTTTGAACACAATCCTACATGATTCTAGCTGTATGATTTTTCTGAAGGAGTAAGTATAAGAACTTCCAATAAGGGAGTTTCTCCAAACTATGTAGCTATATACCGTGGTTAATGAGACACTTATATACGCTTACATGTTTGAAGGTGCGATGGAGATAAGGTCAGATGAATTACTACATGCAATTTAGTATTTTATCACCGTGTCTGTGCTTAAGATGTTCTAACAATTTTAGTATAACATAATGAGACACTGTCTTGAACTAATTGATATGCGGCTTTAATGCCAGGTGAAACTGCAAGTTCAGCATAGAATAATGATAAATGTTAACTTGGGAAGTATATAGAACATGTGACTAAACATCTGGTTATCAACAAAGACGTCGTCTATAGAGAACGGATCGAAAGTAAGCCGAGTAACATCAAATGTATCGTGTGAACTCAAACAGACCTCGACCGATTCCTTCTTAATTGCCCTATTATCATTGACCAAGTCAACCCAGTTGGCAGGTTATGTGATGTCATTACTTGGATTCCTTGACAGTCGCAAGCCACGAGGTTGCTATGTAAATGACCAATTTCCAGTAGTTTCCCAGTCTGAGACCGTATTTCCGCTGATGTGACAATTAAGAACCTACATACGTGGTTTAAAGCGCGCATTGTAGTCGTGTGTTTAAGTAGTAATGAGGGATACTAAATCTCTACAACCATGTGGCTTCAACAAAGCATAAGAAATTATTTTGGAAAGTTATGTCCAGCCGTACAAAACAAAATAATAAATTTTCCAAAAAATAAAGATGTCTCTTATTTAGATGACATTTAGTTATTTCTAAATGAAATGGCATTATTTAAGGTCAGATCAGAAGTGTGTAAGTCCTTCAAAATTGTGATCAGGTGGTGATATTTGAGATTCGTACGTTAACTTAAAATGCTGTTTGTTTTGTTAGTTTTATCAAGTAATACTTGCATAACTGCGTACCAACGTAAAATGAAAATAGAAATATTAAAAAAACGGGTATTCAATTTATGGTGACAATTTATTGTAAGATCCTTAAAAAAGCATAACACAGCCAGTAACTAGTTGTACATGATCGACATTTTAATGAAGCTATCAGACATTGGTTGCAAAGCAAAACGTACTCCTATAGAGGAGTGCCAAGTTCAGATTAACTGATTTTATGGGATAAAACGATGTTATGTGAACGCGCGTTTGTAAATAATGCGAAACACGGCTTAAACGAACACATGTTTTATTGCTTTTACGCCAGTTACCATGGCTTGGCGCAATGCTTCCCCTTTTCTCTGTCTGTCTGGGTTTAAATGGCAATTAAACGTCGCTGATATATAGTCCACATTGACTCCAGCATGATCTACTTTTACACAATTGTCTGACTTCGTCTGGTTCTCTTTGATGGAATCACACGGGGGTAGTGATTTGGTACAATGATACCTCATTATTAAGGAAACGACAGAGCCTTGTCAGGTTAATACCACATTAATGAGGTCTTGATTGGAGAGGTTGCCACATCAGTGGAGCTACGGTCTCAATCTCTATATAATGGCGGAAACTACCAGACATGTATATGTGTACAGCAAGTAAGTGTCCTGTGACTGTGTGGATGTGTAAAAACAATTGCACCGAATTTTTCATCTAGAAGGGAAATCTGGACCAATGGTTTACCGCAGTTAAGGCTACACTGACCGTTAAATGTTTGATTTCGCACGACTTATTGGGTGTTTTGCGGACAAACCGTAACGTATAATATTTGCAAATCGGTTTGTTTGTCCACGCCATACGCCATACCTAATGTTATTTCACATGTATGACACTGTGACAGCCAAATATGTGATACGGTCCCTAATGAATCTACCAGCAACAAATAAAACACCAAACAATCAAAGCACGCAGTACAAGACCCCACAGAAGAGAAGGGATTCGTGTTGCCATTGCAAATGTTAGTCTGTAACAAAAAATGTCTTCCCCTCCAGTAACAGTCTATAACTACCCTGTCATCGCACAAAGCACTGACTACATACATACACAATTAAATTTAAATGACTTAAATGAATTTTGAAGTAGCTGTCGTAGTCCGATTATTTCTGGCTAACATCAGTTTGAATACCCATGTGTTAAAGTAATAAAGAAAAGCTCCATGCATGAGCACAGGATAGCACATTCTCTCAGCAAAATCACCAGATGGACTCTTTTGCAATAATATCTTTTTGAGGATAAATTCAAGCATCATGGAAAAACAATATCACTGTCTACAATAACTGTCTTTAATACTATTTGGTAGCATTAGGGCCTTAAGGTATTGTTTATTTGAACCGTAAAAGAATAAGCAATGCTAGGTCTATTCTGTAACAACCACGACCCGCAATCCCAACAAGCCGAATACAAAGTTTTACACACCATACTGATAATTGTATTAATCGGAAGGAATTGTGTTTTTGGAAAGGTATTATCCCACACCTCATTGTCTTATTTCTTTGCGTCCTGAACGTGAAGACAATTAAAGAGTGATGTACATTGTACAGACCACAGTTGTCTGAAGCGTACACTAATTGTACACAATTGCCTGGCCACGTCTGGTGAGCTTTGAGGAAATCGCAAGGGTGTAATGATTTAAGATAATGATCTCTCACAAAACATAAAAACAACAGCCTTGTCAGTTTTGTTTCACGTTAATGGGATCTTGATTGGAGAGATAACCACACCGGCGGAACTAAGGTCTCAACGTCTCGGAAATGGCAGGAACGACAGGAAATTGACCATTTGCACAGCAACTGTTAACTGGTAGCCTATTTGACTGATAACATTGAACAAAATACATACTGCTATTTTATACGTCTTAGTGTTTATGAAGGAAGAAACCTATTTATTTTAATATTACCATGGACAGATGCTATGCATTTATATATTGAATATCTGTGAGATTAAATCATGTCTAACATTGGCACTAAAGCCGATCGCTTAAGCCGATTTGTTTATTTGTAATCACGACCCTCGTCTATTGATATTCTGTCCTTCAACTACCCAGCAACTTGGTTTGTCTTTTAAGATTAACTTTTATAATATATAGGACCTTTTACACTAAGTATCCGCTCAATTTCCTGAGAGGATTTCGAGCTTGACAGAAGCATGGAATATCAATTAAAAATAGAAGGGCAGTTCCCAAGGAGGCAAGGCAAAATTTGTAAGTAATATATCTAAATCACGACTCTGAGATAAAGAGAACAGCTCAGGAATTAATAATTAAAATAGATCTTTGAAAAAGTGGCTACTTTAAATTTAATACTTTAAATGAACTTTCGAGGTAATAAGACATATTTTAAATGGTCGTGGCCAATGGTGACAAGTTATAGCTTCGGATTGACATCATTTACAGCTCTTATCTCTTGTAAATTGTTCCTCTTCAGTCAAATAGTTGACAGACTCCGTTGATGGAGAAAACAATCGACCATTCAACGGACCTTAGAAAGAACCACATCAAATTATTATCATATGTAGTTTTGTTGTGTTGCCACGCCACTTTAAGATTGCCTCGTTTATGATGTCTTGACTGCAGAATTCACAACATTAGCGGACGTACAATCTGAATGCCTTGTAAATGGAGGAAACGACAGGAAATTGACCATTTGCACAGTAACCAAGCGGTCAGTATAACCGGTGTCGATTTATCCAACTAAAGAAACAGTAAATTCCATCTTTAACTAGTAGTCTTGGTCAATTAGAAAACCGCCGAAGAAGACCAGATTGACGGGGAACTATTTGGTTACACAGGATTCCTTCCCCATTGAAGGCCAATTTCCAAATCGTTTTTCGAATGCATTATACATGTTAATGTCATACCATTTAACAACGCATTCTGAACCAATAATGTCACAGGTCCTTTTCTTTACCGTGTGCGTATTTCGCTAAGCTGATATTGTTCCTGAATCATTTCGTCTGGAAAACCATATCCCAGAAAGGCACTATTTAATTTCCAAGGATTCCTTCCGCATTGAAGGCTTCCTGATATATAATATATGTACCTTAAAACTACCAAAAAAGTACTGAGCTCTATCTCAATCTATTTCAGATTGTAGTCAGTTGACTATTTAACTGATGGATTCGACCAAAGGACCCATCGCTGTGTTATACGTTTTAGTGTTTACTGTTTACGAAGGAATAAACCTTTTTTTCCAACATTATCATGGGCAGATTCAAAGCAAATGTGCGGTACATGGGAGTTCAATAAAAAAAACCAGTGTTATTTTCAAAGAGGTAGAGCAAAATTATATAGTAATATATCTTGGCCCTATGTAGTTTTGTTGAGGTCATTGCCTCGGTACTGATGTCTTGAGTTCACAGCATTAGCGGACGTACAATCTGAAAATTGACCATTTGCATAGCAACCAAGCGGTCAGTGTTACCGGTATCGATGTATCCAAGATATGACATTGTATACTCAATATTTAGCGAGTTGGCTTGGTCATTGACGAATCACACAAATAAGGCTAGAACAGTCATGCTTTCACATAATTATTTCGGCATTCAAGGCTAGTTTTCGATTCGTTTCCGAATACATAATATCAGAAGTCTATCAAGTAGACCTCTGATAATATATTTATCTATTTCAATTTATTTCAGATTGTAGTCCGTTGCCTGTTGACATGATGCAATCGACCACACGACCCATTGCAGACCCATTGCACTAGGCCTTAGTGTCTACGAAGGAAAAATGATACTCTGTTTAAGGCCGTAGACACATAACTGCGTCTGGCCACTTGGCTGGACTTTGTTTAAGATTAACTTGCTTAAGATATCTTGCAGTTTGCTAAACCTTCTACTCTAACCATTCAGTTAATCCCTTGAGAGATTCTCGAAATTGTGCGGTACATGAAAAGTAAATTAAAAATACCAGCACTGTACCAAAAGAGGCAGAGCAAAGTTTGTTTAAAATTTATATTTCTTTGCGTTATATTCGGAAGGCTATATAAGTCATACACGACTGTGAGATTAAGAGAACAGCTAAGGAATCGGCTTACATTAATAATTTAAATAGATCTTCTTGGTATAGTAAGAAAAATTTTAAAATGGTCGTGGTGAAGGATAAAAAAGAATTGTTCCTTATCAGTGAAATGGAGGACAGAATTCGTTAATGGAAAAATATCAAATGTAATTTTGTTGTTGTACCATGCCACATTAAGATCGCCTCCTTAACCATGTCCTTGACTGTCGAGATCGCATCGGCGGAAGTACAATGTGAATGCCTCGGAAATGGAGGAAACGACAAGCTGCACAGCAACCAAGCAGTCAGTGTAAACGGTGTAGATGTATCCAAATAATGAAATGGTAAATTCAATCTTTAGCTAGTAGTCTTGGTCAATTAGAAAACCGACAAAGACGACTGTGAACTATTTGGTTACACAGGATTCCTTCCATTTTAAGGGTTAATCGTCAATTCTGAATACATAATACATGTTAGTTTGTTTGTTTGATTGGTGTTTAACGTCGTACTCAAGCGTACTCTTATATGACGAAGGACAAAAATGCAGAACATCACAAACAAATCTACTTCCCGTTACCCTTTAGCTCTGAGAACACCAGGGCAGTAGAAAGCAACCTCTTTTCTCGCCTCTTACGATCGACTGAGCAAGCCGAGGGAGTATTCTGCAGGGCCATGGCCCACCCGCTCCCTCACGGGGCTACATGTTAGTATCAGAACATTAAGCAACGCATTCTGAACCAATAATATCACTGGTCCTTTTCTTTATCGTGTGCGTCTTTTGCTAAGCTAGTATTGTATCTGAATCATTTCGTCTGGAAAACGATATCCCAGAAAGGCTCTCATTGTCAAAGTGTACCAACGTTCTAATGCCAGATATAGTTTTGCTGAGGTAACATGCCAGATAAAGATTGCCTCGTTAACAATGTCTTGGCGGCAGAGATCACAACATTTCACAAGTGTGAAATGGAGAAAACGACAGGAAATTCACACGTTGCACAGCAACCATGCGGTCAGTGTAACTGGAATGAATGTATCCAAGTAATGAAATTGCACATTCACATTTTTGCGAGTTGGGACATGGTACACTTCGCAGGAGTCTTATATGAGGGTTCGTCGAATCCCTACTTAACACGGAAGGATTGTCAACTGGCTTATATCGTGGATACGTAAATCAAGGATCGTCAACTGGCTAATATCTTTGATTTGTCCATATCTCAAAATATCATCGGGTGTAAATAATTTATAAATCCTCTCTAAAAAATGGTGCATTATCTTGTGAAATAGTCGACAGACTTCGTTCACCAAAGACAACTAAGTCCATCTTACGCTTTTTAAAACGATATCTCAGAAAGGCTTCCAATGTCCAGGTGTACCAGCTTACTAATGCCAGATACAGTTTTGCTGAGGTAACATGTCAGGTTAAGAAATAGAGGCTAAATGCATTCTCAACAGTGAGTAGGCCAAGGGGTTATGACTATATACTTGACATCGACAGTATAAAGGATCCAAACTAACACAACATTTTAGGGCCGTTTAAAAAACGTCACTACAAGGCGGCTATGATTGCTTACTGACAAGATATGATATATTTTTTTATAAATTATTGTGGTTTATAGCCTCTGAAATAGTTTACATTTCATCTGTTCTATCTATATGGACTTCTACATCCATCGCATGTGTTTGGATAGGGGCCGGTACATTTCGTTATAGAATAGCAGCTTACTATTTTCGTTTTATGTTTGATCAAACCAATGAACCCATCCTTAATATTTAGAATGACGATATAATAAAAACAGTTTTGCTCAGCATATAAAAAGTAGCAATCTACTTGAACGTATGATAAATTTTTAATAATGTTATTCTTAACACGGTTACGGACGCACCATTAATTTCCCATGCGATTAAAGTTTATTTTTGTGCCATCGTTTAAGATTACTGCCAATGTAATTGAGAACATTTATTTAAAAGTGGTGCTCATCTTGAAGAAGTTCTATAATTTTTTTTTTTTTTCAAATAATTTTCAGCAAATAAAATTTAACACTCAT
>JARFOD010078792.1:0-35737 GCA_031763545.1 Mopalia muscosa
TGAACTGTTAATTAACTTTGAACAAACTAGGAACTCAGGGGTATAAGGAACATACACACTGTATTTGTAAGCCACGATGGGCTTCTACATTTTAGCGCGAGTACAGCGAACCAATGAACGTTGTTGAAATTGTGCTTTTAGGGCCGCTTCCCATGATGGATTTCGCGGCCCGAACCAATGAACTATATATAACGCTATATATATGTCATTGCAGCGAACAGCATGGGAACATAGCAAACTCAAATGTGTCTCCAACAGTGGAGAGCAGTGTAGCTCATGAATATTCAATATCGACCTGACTTTGAACTGAGCTTTACATCGGAGGTTATTTACTGTACGGAAATGGCCGAGGATGTTCAGACATGGGCACAATATATAGGGCTAATTCGTTCATACGCGGCGGAGGCCTAAAATTAATCCGCCGCTATCACCGGCCTCTCATCAAATATATCTGAATTTTTTCTGATTTTTAACACAGAGTTAATATGAAGAGCAATACGTCATGGTAAAAAAATATGTTATTTTCCAAGGGAGGTCATTCAGTATCTTTAGTATCGCACACATTCAAAATACGAAGGTCATTGGTTGCCTATGTATTTAACTATTATGAATGCAATATTGGGGAAGATTTGTAAATTATCGTGACGCTTTAAAACAATTCCAAGAGCGATATTAATTGCATCAGTGCTCTTTATATTTATGTCCCTCGGGGAGTTTCTGAACTTAGTGGCAGTTGGTCTCTGTCCTACGATCCTTAATAACGCAGATGCTAATTTATTAGGTACTTCATATTGTAATTACATTCTAAACATTATTCGCGGACCTACCTGATGTGGAGATTCCAATTCCAGGTATCACCGAACCATCTAGTCTGGTTTCCGATATTTCGGAAACCAACTTTCCTCATGCAGAAATACTCGTCGCATCACAGCGTGGATGGACTTCACAAAAGTTTTTAAACAACATAATAAAATGGTTATTATAAAATGTGACGTATTAAAGTAAAATGTCTATAATTGGGTTTCGGTTCTGTTGCATTTACTTGTTAAAAGAATAAACTCTAGTCTTAAGTTAACCATAATTAAAAGATGTTAGACATTCAAAAAGTTATTGTTCTTATGCTTAGCTGTGATTGGATAATGTGAACTAGGCCATCGACAGCTAAGCGCATACATCGCATGTAAGAACTAAAAGTTTTGTGTTTGCAAATTATAGATATCAAAACATCACAATTCTGGGTTAGGATTTAAAGATGAACTATATGTCTCACCCAGACAAGTGGCAGTCTTTTGTTTTATGTGATAAGTGGACTTAAATCGGTTAAATTTCAACATGGTGCAAACTGGGTCGACCCCAAAGTATCTGTCCTTCATCTTTTCCATATACAAAGACTGTCTCTATGGTACCGAGCCCCTGTGGTTCCGACTTGATGTGACGGTTTGTCAGCCATCTTTGTAATGCTATTGATGCATATTTGGGGAATTAATGGGATTTCCAGCAGTCGCTGTTGCTTGAACTATTTAAGTATTCGTTAATTTTCAACGTCAAAGTCATTGCAAAACATGAGTTTACATCATTCTTTTTCATTTACCGCGTAACCGTTTTGTATAGAATTTATTCATCCATCAACACTTTTAAAAACCGTTGACTCCCAGTGTCGATGGTATTATATAAGACTTGCATGACTTTTGTCTGGTTGACTTCAACCCGGAAGTCAGCAACTATGTTTTTTAAATTTTCATTTCCTTGGATTTATCAAGGTTTTGATTCGGCAAATCTTTGAGTATTTCATTTCCACACTTGAGTATGAATTAAATTTTGACGAATGTATGGTGTAAAGTTCTTTTAATAAAAATTCCGAAAAACAGGGGATAATCAGCAAAATATGGCTCGGTGACACCTTAGAGATGAAATGTCCTCGTGAAATCTCAAAGTAGGTCCGCAAATAACGTTTAGAATGAATGGAATTACTGATGTCAAACACATAGTAGTTATAAGTCTGAAATCTCTGTTGGTGTCTCAGACAGGCTTTGGTAATATTACACTTTGTGTGTTAATTAAAATCAGTATCAACACAAAAATAAACAAAGCAATGTTTTATTTACAAAAATGCTATATACATACAGGTATGGACAAGGGACACAACTCGCGCTATGTAAAGATAGGAATTTATATAATACATGTATTAAAAAAATATACACTTTTCACTATTCATCATTTTACATATGGACATGTGAATAAACAAAGATATAATACATTAGGGCAAGGTTGCATTTAATATAAAAATTTCAAATAAGTTAAGGGCGCTGACCACAATCTAATTAAAATCTGAGCTATAAAAATAAATCCCGCAATTATTTATTTGTGTGGCATTTTAAACGAACATATTTCCAGACAGTTTGGCGTCAATATATATAAAAAAATAAATAAACAGGTGTTGTAAGCCGAGGGTTATCTGCCGTTTTGTTTAACTGAACAATTCATTAATTGATTTTTTGCTTAAATGGGGTCATGATTTGTCTGTTTGATAAGATTTTATAATGGCGTACTTTAAGCTGTTTTACTCACATGACAGCGTACCAGCACTATGGGCGAAGGAAAACACCTTAAACGCTACAGCCAAGAAACAGACAAGTCAGGAAACCAAAAGACGCAATAAAAGACATCACAAATAGAATTGCTTCCTTTTGTCCCTTAGCTCAAAAAGCACCAAAGCAACAGGATGTTCCCCCCAACCACCCATCCCGGGACCACGAAACGGTGCCCAGATTCATATGCACTAACAAAATAAGCCCGACTGGGAGTAAGGTTATATCTAGGTTTAAAGGTATAAAGGCTAACGTTGATTACGAAACATCATCAAGAACCAGTGACGTGCTGGAAGTTCAGTTAACATCAATAATAGAGAATATCACACCCATACAGGATTAATTCTTATGATCCCTTGAACGACCGACCCCATGCGAATGTACGAAACTCATCTGACCGATTTCAACATTTTGTTTGTATTAATAACCCATATAAAAAAACGCTTCCGTGATTTTCAAATTCTTTAACGAATTTATTATATACAGGACGGTAAGCTATCTCATATCTCTCTCATCTATATTGCACATAGCTATAACATAAACTGTTTGTTTTCTTGTTTGATTGGGGTTTAACGTTCCCACACCGTAAATCGTTATGATTACACAAATATTATGGCAGTGCCAGCTCAATGGGTGAAGAAATACCCCTTCGACACCACTGGTAACAAACAAAGATAAGACAGGGCAACTATAGAACTTAAAACAAAGACATCGGAAACAGAAACACTTCATGTTGCCCTTAAGCTCTGAGATCAATAGGGCAACAGGAATTTTGCTCCCAGTCTCCTGCAAAAATGAACTTTTTGACCGATGTATGTGAGAACGTTAAAAGGTATATGGGTAGTTTATTCGAAGCTAAGCAATAAAGCTGTCAAGAAGCAAATTTCGTAAGCGACAAAAAATCCGTAGCACCTACATGCGCAGAATATAGGAGATTCGTCAAAGCTGCCATAATGGTCTTAACCGGCTTCATAGACACAAGGTTTTAATTGTGATTGTCTTTTGTATAATATAACCCTGGTCTGAAAGCACGCGCAAGGTATATTGTTTTCATTGTTAGCAAAATCAGATCTAAATTAGCTCAGGTACATTCTGTAGTCGCCTTAAGACTTGAATCTCATCCTCTGCTCAACAGCTTCCATAGACGACCAATCACGCAACCGCTCTCCAAAAACACTTGGTGATGATTTGGGTTGGCGGATCATGTTATCTGGCTTTTCATTTGACAAATGACATCATTATCATCAATACCATGGAAAAGACATGTGACACAGGCATTTTAGAACTCCGCACTTCAGATAAAAACTCTTTTGTTTTACAATTTGTGTCTGCATCATCAGGAATGTTATTAAAAAACACATAAAAAAAATCACATTCTTTCCACGAATTCGAGGCAATCTAAAATTGTTCCAGCTGCCGTATAGAAGGTTTAGATACGATCGCGGTGATACGAATCTTAATAAATATTGGTTGTTAAACTCATTGTCACAGTTCGTCAATGTGTGAAAATTTCTAGGTTCTTCTTATGAAAGTGCTGAAACAAAACAAAACTATCACAATTAACAGGAAAACACAGATATATTATATTGAACATATCACTATATTGGCTAATTACAAATAGAACGCTAGATTGTAATAATCAATGGTACAGGAAGGCTTGTGTGGACATTGCATTAAGCAACACAATGTCACATCATTATTTGATTTCTGAAGTAGGCACTGACTGTGCTTGCTATCCTCCATCATTGTTTATATTTGATTATTTCTACATATGTCAATAAAGGTTAACATATGGTTTCATTGACCTGAGCACAAACAGCCTGTCGTGTTATCCGGGACTCAAAACATGACACATAATAATATATGTGTGCGTTATAGTCTAGCAACCCCTCAGATTAGGAGGGAACTTCAGTTGCATGGAAAACCTGTATGTGTTATATGCATAGGGACAGCATATGTTCGGATGTAAGAAATGACGTGAATTTCAGTGTCAGGTTTAGTGTTAGTGTTAGGTTAGGTTTCGTGTTGTTCTTTAGAGTTGGTATAACGGTTAGTTTAAGGGTTAGGTTTAGTATTAACCTTAACCCAGAACTAAAAATTCACCTTTATGGGCCAATTTATGTCACTTGGAAGCATATCTACTCAATAATTGGCGATTTGTTTACTTGTTTAGTAAGATTTACCACGACAAATGGTGTGCATCATTCAAACATTCCTTATAATTGGTTTACTCATAAAAATATTGAAAAATGCAACTTATTCATCCACTACAGTTAACAATCAAACTCTAACACTCACCATCACACAACCTCTGTGAGATTTCATTTTTCATCTTCCACAATTGATCAAAACCGGAAGCTTCTACAAGGTGTTTCTTCACGGGGTCACTACAAAGAGCTGCCATGTCATGTGGATCCACTCCGTTTCCAATAGCAACCACAATCAACTCCACGTCATCTCGTTTTAATCTGTGAGCTTCACGTAAAGCATGTCTATGTTTATCCAACTTATTTTTCACAAAGAGGACGACAAGTTTTGGAACATTTTCTCTGGCATCTGAGAAGGAATGACGTCGAACCTTTTGAAGAAGATGAGCCATTTTTGGTACGCGCATGCGTCCAACATCTTCCGCGAATGACATAACACTGGTGTACTTTGACAAGTGAATGGAAGTTGTGTGTGGTAAATCATTGAGAAAAAGACCCAGTCGATTCGAATCTAAACCAATGTTAAAATCTCCCGCCAAACTACTGACCAACTCGAGAATTATCTCGGTTTCGTCTGATGTTAGATCGTTTTGGTTCACAGCGAATATCACTTCCGTTTTTGAATTCCCGCTACAAGCTGAAAACAATAAAATATTTGTCGCTATCATTAACGCTCGCTTATTTGAACATTTTTGATAGTGACTGAGAAAAAGAGGTAATTCCACAAGGATTGAGGTTGACCTTAAATCCAATTAAGTAATGATAGTAGTTGAATGTCCTGTGAAAGTTTAAACGGCATTATAAAATTAAGAATCACACTCTGTTCTCTTTCTCGGTAAAATGGTACGAGTTTCGTTTAAGATGGCCATCTCTAACGACATTGTGGAAGGAACCGGTTTAATGAAATAAACCATCATCACTGTGTTATATTACATTATCCAAATTAGTAAATATCAATCATATATATATATTTCTAAAAGCGGTCACACTGGCACAGGGATGTAAATCAATTAAAAATCGAAAAATATATATATATATTTTTAATAATAAGTTTACAAATAGTTTGATGTTAGCTTAAGCTCAAGAGTGAAGGTATCTGTTGCATTTACTCGTTATGAGCTAAATATTTCGTCGTAATATTGACATAAACGACATCTTTTCCTTTAGAATATGTTTTTCTCCAATAAAAACATTAAAACATTTGTTGTACAAATTAATTGTTGACTAGGTTAATGACAAAACTCTTGTAAGGATGATGGGGAAAAATTACCTTGATCTTGTTGCATGGGAGGCAGAACTGCAAAGTAGATAAAAATTGCATTAAAACGTGAACAATAAAATAAAACAGAAACTGATCTAGTTACATGTTATCAGTATTCGCGATTATAAAACTTTTATTTTGTGTGTGTCTGACAGAGTAAGTGGGCCCGATTTTATTTAAATTTAGCGAAAATTTCAAATTTCGGATAGCAATAGCTTCAATTAATCCTATTTGTAGCGGGACTGACCCAGGACATAATGTATGTTGGTTCACACTTGCTTTGTAATTGGTACTATACGGTTATCTCCCCTAGCGGGAACATACCGCTTTCTGCATGTTGCAAACTTATGAAAGCCAGATCCAATACATTTCCGGGCACTTAATTTTATCGTTGAAATCTGGCATATTTTTTATACAAAATGACGTTAAATGACTTCTTGTTTATTACGGGGTTCATGTAAGGACGCCCTCCCAACGGGCGCCTCGAAATGTCGGAAATGACGCCACACACATAACTTTATCTATAGTGACATTGCTAAAGGCCAGATGACTCGACTACTTTATTATGGTCAAGTTTTGATGAGCAGCTCTTGGTTGGTTATTTCTGACTAAACAATCGAAGCCATTTGGCACCGGAATATGTCGGGTCAATACGCATAAAATACCTGGAAGCTAGTTAAAATTGATTTTAATCCGATTGGTGTAATTTTGAAGTTGACGAAACAGTTTTGGATAACTAATGAAGGCATTTTGTGGACGCAAAAACGTCCCTACTAAACTGTGTACACCGAACTGTAAATTTGTCTTACCATCACAAGTTTTTATGGCCAAAATATCCTGTATTGACGTCAGAGCTTCAAAATTATCCAGCATGAATACAAAATTTTCATCCGGGTCGTTGGCGATGTCTCGAAGTTCAGTTTTGTCCACATTTCCACCAATTCCAATCGCAAAGAGATAAATCCCTTCTTTATGGGCTAATGTAGCCTGTTCTTTCGTCCTCTGTACATCTTGCGATTGTCCGTCCGTCAGTATTATACCAACATGTGCTACGTTACGCCTAGCCACCGACTTGGAAAATCCATGTTCTCGGAGATAGCTTATCGCACCTGCGGTGTCAGTCCCGCCCGTGAGGTATGGTACGCCATCAACTGCTTGGAGCAGGTCATCTTTGTTCCCATACATGTCTAAGGTGACCACAGGGACGATTCTGTCACTGAATACGATCACTCCTACTCGCGTTTTCTGCGGCCCAATGTCGAAAATGTTTATAATATGCTTCATAAAGTCTATTTGCCTCTCGAAATCCGGATGCCAAATACTGCTAGACACATCAACTAAGAAAAACACCTCGGCTGGTTTTCCACCACAGTCTGTAAAAAGTTAAACAAACTTTATTATTATATGCATTTTGGTTGATTTTATAAGCTCAAGCAAAAGCTAGGCAAATAATATCATAATCCACGGCAGATAATGATTTACCCCAATCTTCATTTCACTGGTCTGATGCTAAATAAAACAGTAGCAAGACAAGAGCAAAACTAAGTTAATTCTAACAATTTGTTTAATTTCAGGTGTATATACTCTAGGTACAACACAGTATCAAAAACTAAAGGAGCAAGTATACAGTAGCCATATTTGAAAAAATTTACATTAAAATCAATGAATTTACAAAACAAAAACACGAGAACACACGATATGAATAACCTCCATCTTGATCTGTCATCCCGTTGACTTGTGTAGCGGTTACAAAAATCAAATTGTGGCCTAGTATATGAAAAATATATTTTACTTTGTGGGGGTTTCGGTGGTAGAATGATCTCCGGTCCTGTATCACTTCTCCGGTCATCCGGATAGGTTGGGTCCCTCTGTGGTCGAGCTGATAAAGAAACGAAAAAATGTATACAACTTTACCGAAGTGCAACGTGAATACAGCGCATGTTGATAGATAACCTGATTAGAAATAGAGCTACATTTGATCCCCAATATTTCTCACATTCATTTCTTAAGCGCCCTAGGATTTGTTCATTGGAATCTCATTGCAATAAATGGCGTTTTGAGGAGCCGCTCTGTGATTGGCTGATCCAGATCAACTGCATTTGGCGTCGTTTGCTTTAGCGGACTGTTTTTAAATGGTAACATGAAGCCGACCCGTTTGTGTCAAACAAACAAATAAACAAACAAAGGTTAGGTAAAAGATTTTGCCAGATCTACATATACGACAATACACATACCTGAACTATTACATATATTTACATAAAATTATAACAAAATGGCACTTTATCTCACCGTATCTCTCAGCCATAAATAATTACACTTTATCTCACATTATCTCTCAGCCATAAATAATGACACTTTATCTCACAGTATCTCTCAGGCATACAAAATGACACTTTATCTTACCATATGTCTCCCAATAAAAAAAAGTTTAAAAAGTAGTCCATTGACTATGACGTCACATGTATAACTACATAGGGTTTATCTCAAGTTAAATGGCCGGTCGATACCTTAGAGTCAATGTCTCGAAAAAAGAAGGAAGGATTTAATCTCTATTTAAGAGTGGGTGCTGGTTTTATGACAGAGCCGTCTATACTCTATACCAGACGGTGGCGGTTTTAATCAGATGGTTCTTCAGAAGTACAAGTTTGACTTCATTTGGTTACATTCGAAGATACCCGTATGTTTGAAAGTCACTGCAGCTTATATCGACGATTACTCCTAGTGTCACTGTAGCCAAAACTTTTCGAGACAAGAAACTCTATTTCCTACAAATTACCACGTGCCAAACTTTCTAGTCAAGCTAGGATGCGTGCGATAACTCTCGAATGTCTTTCGCGTAGCTGATGACGCGGCACTAAGAGGCGATAAGAGGAAGCAACACAAGATTAATTTACCCACCAGCCATTCAATCTATAGCCATCATCCTCCAACAATCTGGTAACGTAATACCCCTCATCATCCAACAACCTGGTAACGTGATACCCCTTAGACATGGGAGCACCAGGGCAACACGATGCACCTCAAGTCGCCTACAGGATAACCCAGATCTTTGCCTATTTTCCCGTAACAATGATACTGGTACCAACATGTCATAGGTTAAATAACATCCGTACTGAGTAAATCATCCCACAAACCAAGCTTGAGCTCAGCAGAATGTTTCGGGTTTTTTTTTTCAAACGCGAAACAGCATTAACAGTTAAGCAGTGGGATAAAATATCTGTTACGTGTATTTCGTGGTTATAACTGGCATTTCCTGTATGTTGAAATCCCGTGGGTTGTTGAGAAGGCATCTATGGAAATAAACCAGTGAAGGAAGATTTGATACTCCTCTGCGGTTGACAGCTTCCGGTATGTAAGTCAAACCACAGAATAAATTTGATCATGCGATACGGTGTTAGCTACCTGACTATGTAAATAGAAGGCCCTCAATTGAAATGATCTGATTGTTATTTATAACTTACAGCAAGTCAACATACATTTCTATGATGTATTCGTACATTTTGTAACTACCAAGTACCATCTAGCTTTTTAACGCAGACTGGGGACTTTTGGATAAACCTGCACCATTACTGTCTTACCCGGAAGGGGCTTTGCTTTTACAAACGGCTATAAGTGCATACAAATTTGAAAATGTGTTCTTTGGGTCAACATAAAATTGAACATTATATCAGTGCATTATCATCAGATTTAAACTATTTCGAGAACGAGGTTATTTCGACAGCTAAGAAAGCTTGTTTAAACTGTATCACAATGTAGGTCGGATAACTAACTCTTAATTTACATTGATTAATAGACACCTCAAACTATTGACAGTACAAGATTCATTTTCAAACATTCACGCATTTGTAAAGATTTCATTGGCATGCATTTCTAAATGACCACAAAAGTCATCGCCACACTGAAGCGTAAATACATGTGTATGAATGTCGCCATCGTGGGTACATCCGAGTATTTACCATTATTAACGTAATTCGCATCAAATTGTTCACGAACTTTGTATTCTCTTATTTAATCGCCTAGGACAATGGCAGCCGAGCTTCCGTCTTTTCGGGGAAAAAGACGCAAAGGAACATGGAATTTTCGTTAAGGGTCTGTTCTACTAATCACCCTGTTATCGCCGGAGTAACCTCATGTGACCCTCAAATAATCTAGGTCGACTTGGGACCCAACGATATAACAATAAATGTTTTTTTTTTTTACAGATAATGTATAGATATTTTATACTTACGTCCACATGCACGAAAAGCCAGATTGTCTCTGATTCCATATAGCAACGAAAAGTCGTCAACTCTGAACAAATACTGGTCATCAGGGTTACTGGCGACACTGGCTAGCTCGTCCTGGTCTACGCCTGGTCCAACGCCAATTGCATATAGTTCTACGCCGTAGTACCTGGCGAGCGACGCCTCCACGGCCGTAGCGGTTGTATTCTGCGACAGACCGTCTGTAATGACGACGATGATGTGCGCAGACGATGCTCGAGCGCCGTGGCGTTCCTGAAACATGGTGTTCCTTACGTATTTAATGGCGTCGCCGGTATACGTCCCACCTCCTAAGTAAGGCACTCTCAAAATAGCCCTTTTCAAGACGGTCTTGTCAGTGTAGTATCCCAGGTGAAACTGCAATCGGACTTTATGACTGTAAGTGACTAGACCCACCCTGAAGTCTGAATGTCCAGAACCAACGGGAAGTAATTCCACAACACCTCTAACAAACTCCAGTTGCAGATCAAAGTCCGACTGCCATATACTATTAGAAGAATCCAGAACAAAAACAATATCTCCAGGTCCGTCTGCGCAAGCTCCTATGAAAGAATGAATATTAAATACAGATCTTTAAAATAAATCCATCACCCTATCAATCAATCAACCATTCAATCAACCAACCAATCAATCAATCAATTAACCAATCAATCAATCAATCAAAACAGACCAACCGACCAACCGACCAATCAATCAATCAATCAACCAACCAACCTAACAACCTTTCAATCAACCAAATTATCCATCCATCCATCCATCCATCCATCCATCCATCCATCCAATCGATCATTTAATCAAAAAATCAATCAAGCAAGCAAACAAGGAATAGATAATCCAAACAGCAAATAAATCAATCAATCCCCAAATCAATCAATCAATCAATTAATCAATCAAGCAACCAACCTTTCAATCACCCATTCATTCAATCAATCAATCAATCAATCATTCAACCAACTGATCAATCAACAAATCAATCATTCAATCAATCAAGTAATCAATCCAAAAGACAAGAAATCAATCAAGCAGTAACTAAACTGGCATGTATGATCCACGAATTCTGCCACACAAGAAATAGAAGGGAAAGGTAGAGACGACAAAACGTTATGATGTCTTGTTTCGTTATTGAACTTGCCTGTGTGTCGGAGGTCAAAATGCGGTGGAATGAGACACCTGTTATATGAGTCAGTAAGCCGTGGGATAGACAGACAGATAAGTTAATGTGTTGTGATTGTTATTACATGGAATGAATGGTAATCCGATATGGTAGTTATTTAGTCACAATGCACAGTTTAGGCTTCAAGCTTACTGTTATTGTGTTAGACTGGTGGCCAGGCATATAAGATTAAAGCGCCGGATTAACTTTTGCATTGTTTAGTGTGTTAATAGAATAGTTGATTGCTTGCCTTATTGAGCTAATGTTTCGTTGAATGATTACTTCCATAACACGTTGATTGATTGATTGATTGGTAGATTTGATTGATTGATTGATTGATTGATTGATTGATTTATTGGTTGATAGATTGGTCGAATGCTTGCTTGACTGATTTATCGATCGATTGAATAATTAGATAATAATTAACAACCGACCGACCGACAGACATATATGCAGACAGACAATCATATATGCAGACAGACAGACAGACATATTAATATATGCAGACAGACATATATGTAGACAGACGTATATGCAGACAGACAGACAGACATATATGCAGACAGACAGACATATGCAGACAGACATATATGCAGACATACAGACATATATGCAGACAGACAAACAGATTTTGACAGCTGTATAAAATGATTACTTACCCTTAACTTGAGAGGACGACTGAAAAACAATGAAATGTAAGATCAAAATCTTAGTCTTGAAATTTACTCATTAATGTTCTTGATTAACTTAGCGCAATCTTTAAATCTTTAATTTAACTGGATAGATAATTGCCAGGCAAAAATTAAATCACAATGACTTGATTCGTGAAAGGGTTATATGAAGAGAGTTATCATTTGAATACATCTTGTCAGTTCGGCTGATAAAGACACAAGAAATAACATTTAGACTGTGTATTACCCCATAGCCAGCAGAATATGTGAGAACATCAGTAATCATTTTTAAAGAAAATCAAAATAAGTTTTAAATTTATAGAAGAATTAAAATAATATTTAAAATTATGTTTTGGTAAGGCATCCACATCTTTTTTTCTTCACTTTAAGCCTTATTGCAGTTCCTTTAATCAGCCTGTTCGGAACTGTTAACAAAGTTATTTAGTCTACCCATGGTTACTCGCTAGAAATTAACACTGTATGTTTTTACAGATTAATTGAAATATAAAGGAATGTAAACACAAATAAAAGATTATTCTACGATCTGGCAGATTTACAACCAGTAGACTTTAAACTTAAAGAAATATGGACGAAACGCAGAGCGGTGTAAAAACCGAACTCTATATAAAAGAGAAGAAGAAAAAACTATTCTTACCTTGAATTGAAACAATAAAGTTGTAAATAGAATGACAATAGCCACGCGCGGCATTTTGTTTCCTTATTGTGTAGCCAGTAGAAGGAATTACGATAAAAATCTGTCTTTTGAAAAAAGCTCTGTTCGCATATAGGTGTGACGTTAATAAACGACTGGCGGATAACCGACAGGGAATAAAATCGTTCGCACCTGCCAATTATATATATGCTGAATGACTCCTAGGTGTGGGCCATAAACATTCAATATTCGCTGCGTAAACCATTCATGTCTCCAGATACGAACGGGGCCGTGGGAATCACGATCGGCAATTTCCGACTTTTCCGACATCCATATTTGGTAAAATTCGGCTGGCGAGTGACTTGGAGCGAATAAAACTTGGGATGGAAAATTATAAAAACATTGACTGTTACAAAAGGAATGACACAATCGGAAGCATAATATATCTGTTTAAGGTCCCCCTAAGCTAACAACAAAACGTAACCTCTGCTATGTAAGCTAATTCAATACTTTCTAGGCGTGACATGGATTGTATTCCTAACTGCCGCCTAAAGCTATGAGTAAACCGTCTCCCACCCAGGCACACAAGCGGGCTATTTGTTTGTTTACCTGAACGTCTGACTCGCTTGAATAAAATCCTATGTAAACCAGGACACGAGGAGATAGTGGTATAGCCTGCGTCATGACACATGCTTGGCGTTTAACCTTCACAGGGCACTTGTTACAATATTATTCAAAATGTATGTCCTGTAAAACCTTTACATATATTATGGTTGGGTGGTAATGGATTGGTAGCCCTTCAATCCCTTTTGATGATTCACCCCATAGCAGTTTCAGTTTATTAAAGATTAACGAATTTTAAATATCGGTACCCATTTTTCTTAACATATGGTCAGAATAAAACAATTCCAAAACATGCATTAAATTAATTATAAAATGAGAAGCACGTATTTTAATTAATATTATAGGGGTAAGAATATTTTCCTCCGGATTTATTGAAATATGTGGTATCTTTTTTAAATTACGTAATTTATACATACAATTAGTACTTTATAAAAATGGGAAGTCAGGCTTTTGTTTGGTTACTAAACATGCATCGTAAAGCAACAACATAAATATAAAAAGTTGAAAAGGTTTTTTGCACACCAAATTGTGCTATAAATTGATCGCACAAGAAGAGATGGAACAAAAATAACAGCTGTCTTTTTTAATATACTAAAAAATTTCGGACCAAAAGTAGATTGTAGCCTTGTTATCTTTGTGATGCATTTTCATGTTGTACAGAGAGGAGACAGACAACTGCGGATATTACGCTGCAGTCTCGTCTCTGACTAAAGTATCCGGAAGTCAGAACGGAAAAATAAATTTAGGACAAATACCATTGCGGTTATAGTTTGAGAGAAACCACATGTTAACAAACAATAGAGTCAGGGGTTATCTTACAGCTTGTGTTTGAAACGTATGATTCATCGTAATTATACGGCTTTATGGATTGGTGTAGAGCATGTACAGTGAGGCGCTGACGAAAGTTTTAATAGGAGTCCTGCAAGGCGGCTAAAATGACCAGGAAGTATTTATGGAATAAATTATATGTAAGTTAATAGGGCAAGCTCTTGCATCTGGCAATATTATATATGGCGCTTTAAAATGAAATAAAAACGGGATTTTGTTCATTTCAATAAATGCAGACCGTACTGCAACTCCAACCTTCTTATTCTCATGGACTACATAAACTCCCAGAGATAAGTTTCTTAATAGATCTTAATCTACAGTTGTTATTGTTAACACGTCTCGAGATAAGGTAATTACATTGCAAACGGTATACAAAATATGTGATACATTGAAGAAAGAAAATATTCGATAACGGTTAAGATTAAATTAACCAGTTGCAAACTAATAGCTGAATTTTTTATTCTTTAAATTTTTTTGTTATTGACCATAAAATATATCAGAGATTAAAATGTAACAATAGATAAAATGGCGACAGTATAAAACCCCAGTGGACTTGTTCTATCCCTTGAAGATAGGCTTTAATATATTGTTAACAAATGGTGAGTACAATATAACATAGTGTTAAAAGATGAAAAGAAATAATAGAATTACAAAGACATCAATGTACAGTAGATACAATTGCATCACAGGACAAACAAAGAAAACAAAAACAAAAAACCCAGCAAATCACGACATTAAGCTTAAATGATCATTCAGTAAGAAATGTCGACGAATTCCAAATTAATAGACATTAATCAATGAATATATAGGCTATCCACAGAGAATGAGAGTTATGAGTTTTCTGATTCAGAGGGAAGTTCCGCTTTTACCTATAGGGTTTTGTTTCTCTTGTATGCTACTATAAGATACACTTTCATAGTCCCGGAACTGATCTATTTTATTTTTGTACCTTTCGATCGTTAGTTATCCGTTTGTCAAGTGTGGACCAAATGACTAACAATTTTCCTTACTTCATATATATTTATTTTAGATAAAATGTAACTTTTCCTGTCATCCATTTATAGCAATATTCAGTACATTTTAACTTGGCTTTCGTGTGAACTTATATATACATAATTTCATTGCAATTGAATCACATATCAATGCTCTGAAAAATTAATTCCAAATGATAGCAAAGGATGATTAATATAACAAATCTTTCTAAGGCATAGTTCATACTGGTCTCAATCTAACCTTTTTTAGAGGGAAATGCTCTTGGGACAACTGCTCAAAAGAGAGTTATGTCTACAATCACTGCACTGTATAGGACAGCTGCTTATAAGCAGCCCACAGCGTTATATTTCGTTGGCGCTCAGTAATTATTGCAAAGCAGTTGTCGTCGGAATAGTTTTCGTTGGAGTAGTTGTCGTCGAAGTATATTTTGTTGGAGCAGTTGTCGTCAGAGTAGTTTTCGTTGGAGCAGTTTTTGTTTGAGCAGTTGTCGTCGGAGTAATGTTCGTTGGAGCAGTTGTCGTCGGAGTTGTTTTCGTTGGAGCAGTTTTCGTTGGAGCAGCTGTCGTCGGAGTAGTTTTCGTCGGAGCAGTTTTCGTTGGAGCAGTTGTCGTCGGAGTAGTGTTCGTTGGAGTAGTTGTCGTTGGAGTAGTTTTCGTTTGAGTAGTTTTCGTTTGAGCAGTTATCGTTGGAGCAGTTGTCCGTCAAGGCGTCACGAAGTTTATATGTTGTGACGTCTTGTAATTGTCCCGTTGTGTGTTTCTTGATGGCCAGTGGCGTATGGAAACCCGTTGCTCAAATCACTATCAAATTAAATTCGTTATGAGATGACGCCAGACGTTGAATGTCTATCTCAAATCCGCTATTATGGTGATTTAATCCAGTCTTAGAGACTAATCGTCTTCCGAGCAACTAGCCCCAAGGAGTTTTCCTTCAACTAAGATATTGGGCGTTCATACCGTCATATGAGTAAAATAATGTAAATTAACGTCTATCATATCAATCAATCAAACAAACACTCAAATGTCATCGGAGCATTGTGGGCCACAGCACCTGTAAGCTATACAGGACAAATTCCATTGGCCAATCACCCTCTGATGAAAAGTCATAGATTCCCTGCTTACATCTGAAAATACAGTTCAATTGTAAACATTCAGGCGGAAAATTCATTACACGTCTTACGTCATTTATACATTACGGTAGGTTTTTTATTCAGCAAAACACTTATCTGGGCTTATCTGTAATTGAGTTACAATTTAATGAATAATTTAATTACGATCGTGAAATACCCGGCGGTCGATGCGCATTAAGGATACTATACCTCGTTCAGATATATATCACTTTACTGGAACTATATATATAAAGATTCTCCTGACCATTTCTTTACTGGATGTGACTATTCTGATTTCCTTATCTTCACAATACTGTTACTGAATATATATAAATTCTCCTCATCTTTACTTTACTGGAACTGAATAAATAGCGATTGTCCTGACCTTTACTTTACTGGAACTGAATAAATAGAGATTGTCCTGATCTTCACTTTACTGGAACTGAATATACAGAGATTGTCCTGACCTTTAGTTTACTGGAACTGAATAAATACAGATTGTCCTGATCTTCACTTTAATGGAACTGAATCAATAGAGATTGTCCTGATCTTCACTTTAATGGAACTGAATATATAGAGATTGTCCTGATCTTCACTTTAATAGAACTGAATATATAGAGATTGTCCTGATCTTCACTTTAATGGAACTGAATATATACAGATTGTCCTGATCTTTACTTTAATGGAACTGCATAAATAGCGATTGTCCTGATCTTCACTTTAATGGAACTGAATATATAGAGATTGTCCTGACCTTTACTTTACTGGAACTGAATATATAGAGATTCTCCCGATCTTCACTTTAATGGAACTGAATAAATAGAGATTGTCTTGATCTTTACTTTACTGGAACTGAATATATAGAGATTGTCCTGACCTTCACTTAACTGAATATATAAGATTCTCCTAACCTCCTGACATTAACTTAACGGAATATATAAAATTTCTCCTGACCTCCTGACCTTCACTTAACTGAATATATAGAGATTTTCCTGACCTTTACTTTACTGAATATAAAGAGATTCGCATACGAAATTTGTCCATTGACTTAATGCAAAGCAGAGCAGCATAAAAAATATCACGAGAAGTAGCCCTTAAGCATTGTTCGTATATTCTCAACAGAGATTACGCGCCATCACATTACAAGGGAAACAAAGTGTGGTGGGAACATATATTCAATTGAATTATTTTCTCTTCAGTGCATTTTATGTTGTACTGAGACAAGCCACAGATCGAGAGGTAAGAACAGGTGTGAACAAATTACACACTCTATGCAGTGTAATTTGAATACCATAAATATTGCGTGAGTAAGTGGTGAAAGAGATAACTCAAGGGACGCGAAGCCTCGAATGGGGTATCCTTTCAATTATTCACGAGAGAAATATTGTTGATATTCAAACTGCACTGTATAATTTTCTTTACATTATTAACATCTTCAATAAATTCCTAAATCAGAGGCGTTTTATTTAATTCTCTATGACAATTTCGAACCCATTAAGGTCGTAGCAGAATGACGCTATTCTAAAGCTGGCGTGGAATAGACGTGCGTTATTAGAAACGTCACGACAATTGACGTAACTTTTGTGTTGCTTGGTGAAATGACGCGTGTTCGTATGTAAAGTCATCATAGAAACGAAGTACTTTGAAGCAGAACAATTCTAAACAAATAGTGTTATTTAACGGCAGTGAAATATCACTTTTATGCGTCAAGTAAATCCTGGTATTTCGTCGACATAGATAATAAAAACCATTGTACTCGCATTTTGTAACCATGAATCAACGAAGTACCATCTACCTTTTCAACGAAGAATGCAGCTTTGGGGCAAACACGCGCCAATTTCTTTTCTCTTCTATATTCGCCACGGTTAAAATTCCCCAGCTTAAAAATGTTCCAAAGCGTAATGTGTTTTTTTAAAAAAAACGGAGAAAAAAATTTAAGGTACAAATAATTAAATTTGTTTGTAATTTTAAAAGAGAATTGCATTGATCTGTATCTGCCTGGCAATATAAAAAAGAACCGTGTTTTGATACAGTTGTAAATTATCGGATGACTAGCGCAAAATTTACGGAAAATTACTGGATATTACTTTACACAACATGGTCTCGGTTGGTGATCATGCAATCGGGTATACTCAATGTCATGGAGGTAAGACAGCGACGTTTTTAATCACTTGATTGTACTCCATGTTAAAGTAACCATAATGGATTTTGTCATATTTATTCGAAGCTGACACTCACTAACCAGGTCTCATTTCCAGGATAAATACCCCGGATGACAATATGAATATACCTGTGGGAACCCAGGTTTCGGAACTGACTTAGACATTAGTAATACTTACTCATCATTTGGTTCTGCTTGGATAGTTAGTAGGGGACTATACAGTTCCCTGTTCTCAGGGATGATTCATATAGAGGAGTGCCCGCTAGCCGTGCCTAAACATTTGCTGTAGGATCAACTACTACGTAGTAATATGGTTAAAATGTATGCATCGATCAACTATAAAACTTTTCCATTAGTTGACACTTGCTATCGATTCAAAAAAACAAATAAACCTATCAGACATAACAGTTTTTATCTTATATTAGAACCATTTTCAGGCCCAAAATGAGAGATTGAGTTGAAAATACATTCTATATCTTTTTTCGAACATATTAAAGCAGTTTGAACGGCAACAAAGACATTTGATATCGGTAAACCTTTTATCAATCACAAGTATTCCATAACATCGGTTCACTCCTCGATATTTGCTTGTTCAGGGTCATCTTGGGCAGATTCGTCTAAACCTGCCTGTATGTTGTTCATTGTGTATATTTCACATTAATCGTGTTATTCTACTGATTTTTTTGTTCGCTTTTCAAAATGTCTGGGAATGAGGAGAGTTATTCCTGATATCAGGACTTAGTCTCCTGTTTTTCCTGTATTTTTTTTGTATTTTTGTATTTTTTTCAATTTTTTTTTTACAGTTGTCCTTTTTGTTTACCTTACCGGTACTTCAACTACATGACTATTTTAACTTGATCACATCCATCTTTTGTTACAAAATAAGTATTGACCTATTAGAGGCCAACTCTTCAAAGCCCTGTGAACTTAACAGACTGTTGTATCATAACGTAACCAATAAAACATTAAACTAAGGAACATAATAGCTTGGTAGGATCGATGTAGTTCACTCAATGACTGCTGATGAAAGATGGCGCGGACCAATAGTTTTAGTCCCCTGTGTGGGTTACATATAAAACACGTCGTGTCACAGATACGGAGTGTCGGACTAAATCCACTACACAACACAGACAGGAAACGAATAACTTTATTTTTGTATAATACAGCCTCATTTAAAGGGCTATGGGAGAATTTGAAAACCGCTACGATGTCTTTTGGTGGATTACATTACAATTGTATTGCAAGTAGTGTACAGACAAAAGTGACACGGACAAAGAAAACGGAAACTCCTATATAACACAAATACATTTTTATTTATTCAAAGAAATTAAACACGTCTTTAAAATAAACACCATTTAAAGCAGTTGAATTGGCCTTTGGAAGACCCTTAATTAAGTGTCAAATAATATTTTGTACAAAAATACCACAGATGAACGTATTATCATTTCCACTCAATCTAAGAGTATAGTATTTGTGGTGTAGTTGAAGGCATAGACTTGTTCAAACGGATAAAACTTTTTGGGATACACTGGATGATAGTTCTGGATAACAGTATCTAACTCTGCCTTTGTGTTCGGGAAGGAATGGTAATTTCGCCGTGCTGAAACAATTAAAACAAAACAGGGTATTAATGTATAATATGTGTTCTGGTATAAGCATTTTGGCGTTTTTATGTTTCACGAGAAGTTTACATGATTTTTTTAAACGGCGCTTTCTTCTTACAAGGAGGTGCAAATGCTCCAAATACAAACTAAAGACCAATACTGAAGACGCTTTCTCCTTTAATTCAACTCAATATAACTGACTTATTGAACGATTTATTTACTAATATATTTGAATACATGAAGAGAAAATGTGCTTGCAATATAAATAGGTAATCAACGCCGTCATGAAATGTATTTCATTTATATGATGGCGTTGCAGTTCTGCACACTGCCAGACAATACCCGACCTCCAATTCCCTCCAATACACTCAATTTACCTAATTCTAGTTGTTTGATATACAAGCATAAATGCTAAATCTACATTCAACACATGGAGGCATATATGGCCAATTTACCCGCCTGAAAATTAATCAAAACTAAAAATAGTTTGCTTCCAATGAAAACTTAGTATAATGTCGGAATGTTTCCTGATTTATGCAAATGGAATACCCCCGAAATGTTTGTTTAAGTACCGTACCATGTTGCAATAGAAAGCCTGTAAACTTTTGGATGGCTGTCTTGTAGACGAACTTATGTAAGGACAGGCAAACCATGGACGAAGAAAATGACATTCGACGTCACAAACTTAGAGAGGGGACCACAATTACATAACACCAATCAAAAAGGATTGCCCCTTTTCTTTGATATGATATAACAAGAGGAAGCTCCCTCCAATCACCAACAGCTTGAAGGAGCTTAATAATACTGGCCGTTAATCAGAGTGAGAAACCCTCAAGGGAAAGGACGCGAACCCTTCTCAAATTCAGCCAATTTAACACTGTTTACGTGTGCTTACCTTGATCAACAAAAAAGTTTCCAAAAAACTGACTGACTTCAATGGCTTCTCTTGTTTGAAGGAATCGAAACTTCTTTTCCCAAACAAACGATGTTTTTTCTGGATGGAACGGAACTCCCCATATTGGAAAATCACGTGCTGTGTAATAAACAGATAAAGCCCATGCATATTTACAGGTCGTTGGATGAAAAAAATCAAAAACCTATCCCAATTAGTTAAATCACCTAGTACAGAATAAAATAAAAATAAAAACTTAATACTACATTGAGAACACAAGGTAATAACAGGTTTGCTTAAAGAGAAATATATTTCCAATCAGAGTAGCAGTAACGATAATCGTTAACAAGGGTAGAAATACACGAAGAATGTGACAAATACAACTAGCTAATATATTTCCAAACACTGATAACACCGGCACGGGATGCTGATTGATTACAACTGTTTATTGAATGATTGAAATCATCTCGTATCCTAGATCAAATATTTTCGGCTTGCTCTGGGTAATTTACATACATTACCAGTGAAACTAACAACCATTATTACTGTAGCTACAGAAGATATGCGATAAATTTGTAGCAGTAGTTTATATAATAAAAACAAACTACAAAGGGTTATTTAATTTTTTTTTTTTTTATAATAAATGAACCTTTGAATCTGTGAACTACGGATAATGACAGACCTGTAAATAATAACTGCACCCTATGCTGGTATATATGCACTACAGTAGGTCTGTATGAGAGAGGAATGTACATTTTCATCAAAAAGTTTTAACATTTTTCTAGGGGGCTATATTTGAATAATAAAGGAATCCTGTGTTTTTGAGACCTTTATCTGGTCCACAGAAACTACATGACCATTTTCTTTGTACTGAGGGCCGGTTCGACCCGAGTTTAATACTATTACAATACAGGCATAAACAGCTCAGTAATATTTTGTTTAAAAGGAAACGAGGTCAGAAAATGTCTCATAGTGGCCACGAATGGATCAGTGTAGTGAAGGAATTGTTTAACTTGAGGTTTGATGGAATTCTAAAAAATAAATCAAAATTCAAAGATTACCATTGTTTTACGACACTAAATCCATGCAGATAAAGCTTCTTTGTTGTGGTATGGAACATGGGTAATATTTTGGACAAAATGGCCCGTCAGGTGGGGCGGGCGAAGACTCACCTTCAATACCAGATATAAACTTTCTACCTTTGCGGTCAGTATTTGTTGAAATAATTCGAAAAAACTTCATCAGAGACTCATCTTCGATGAATTCCTATAAATAAAACAATAATATCAATAAATATACAGGCTAACCACAGAATGTTTCTACTGAGCAGTAAATCCACCCTACATGAAGTGTCTATCACTAACTACATAAATATTTTTCCATTATACATGTAAACTTGACTTGGTGTTCCTTTTTTCTTTTCTTTTTTTCGGTTATGGGATATAACCGATACCAAAGCAGACTAGCACTACGAAGTGTATTAGTGAATGTAATTGCAGAACGAAATTGGACGAGAATAAAAAACATCATAATGTCTATGATCCAGAGAATTTATAGTTTTTTAAATTTTTTTAAAAGTTATTGCTTTTTGTCTTTTCTGGTCAAAGCCAGACTTTTCCTTTCGGTAAATGTGATACATTCTTAATGCCTAATATATCTATTATTACAGCCTTATGTGTACTAACCTTATATAAGACTGCAAATTTGTGATTGGCGTTCGTGACGTTACTTTCTCGTAAACTCTTAATAATGTGTGGCCTGGCCTCTTGATACAGTTTGCTGTCTTTAAATTCTGTATATAAAAGAAATAAGAAAAAGGCGTAAAATACTCACATACGGTAAGCAATGATGTATCAGTCATTTAATTAACTCCCCGATAAATTTACAGTTATATGTGTAGTATTTGATAGCATATTACTTGTTCCGCAATTCCACAGTCCGTGTCCCGGCGAGCAGTCTTTGAACAAGCACTCGCAGACACTAAAGACAGGGAGTTTTGTCGCAAGCCATAGGCGCACTCTGGTTAATGGCAGTATATTTGAAGTATATTAATACTGACAGCTTTGGAGGAACATTAATTTTCCAACAGAGCGTTTGTATATATATCTATACAATTACGGTTGTGTTGTTATTAACTCTTTAAAAGTACATCGCCGTTATATAAGTAAAATATCCTTAAACACAGCGTAAAACACCAATCAATTTATCGTTAGCCATGGATAAGTAAAGATTAATATCATTACCTCAGATCTTCTCAACGACAATACAGGGGAGCTAATTCAGATTCTAATCTGATTTACAATGACGTTGAAACACTAGATTTTGTTTGATTGGGGTATGACACCACACTTAAGTTAAACTCTGAGGCCTCGACCTATATAATCACAATAAGATATATGGATCCTAAGTATTTCCGTTCGATTTTCAGAGAATATATCGAATATTGTTAGTATAGCACACAGCAACTGACACGAACACTGCCTGACTGATATGTCTCAGCTAAATCTGGATATAAGTTTCTTCAATTCCTACATCTTAATGTAAACAAAATTAAATTCACCTGTTCCGAATTCAAGAGGCACTGGATAGTTCCTAGCGTCCACGAGAGATAACTGTGTTTTACTAGAAACAAGTATTGTAAGATATTGTAATCCCCGACATGTGCCCCAGATTGGGAAATAGTCACCGTTCAAGTTAGCCTACAATTCGCAAAAACAAAACATTGAAATAGAAATAATAACATAGAAATCAAGCATTTGCTTGCTTTATGTAGGCCTACAGCCCTCTGGCTACGGGCAGTTTGTTTGAAGAGTTGCAATACTGCCTTTACTTAGCACCGGAGGAAGCTTAACTTTCCAGCATTATGAAAACACTTTACATCTTGGTTGTGCTAGTTTTTATTTTTGTTGGAATACACCGCCGTCATAAAAGTGAAATACCCTTAAGCACGGCTTAAAACACCAATCAATCAATCAGTCAATCAATGCTTTATGTACGAGGTGGTTCTCCGGATTGCTTCACTCCTGAGACAAGGCCGATTTCTCCACATATTCTGGCCATCGTCGTTACCCATCTAGTTCCGAGAACTTGGTTTCACTCATATATGCTGCTATCGCCCTGGTTCAAATTGCAATATCGATAATCAATACACTGAAACAGATCTGAGTTTGGTTGTGCCATTCAGACCTCCACATCAATACAGCAACATAAGATGCAATTAAACAGCATCCAAAACAAAAAATATGAAGTTATACTCTTGATATATCAGGTCGTGTTTGTCTGTAAAAGTTCGATAATTAAACTCGGTTAGCGTACTTTCAAACCGAAACTTAAATTTAAGTCAGAAAATTCGTCCCGAGCCATCCAAGATATTTTTTAGGCAGCACATAGAATCTCACGTGTCCCAGATAAGTTTACAACTAAAACAACTTTCTGCGACAGAGATTATCTGGTCCGAGGATTAACTTTGAACCAAGATTGTTCTATGGTCTACGACATTTCTGGTTCAAGATTCAAGTAATATAACTTAGATTCAGGTGACAACACATATACACGATGTCCGTTCGGTGCTTGATTACATATGTTTGATAATTGTTTTTGTAGGCCTAAAGCGTTTGGCATAACGCGTTTCGGATAATATAATTGCTTCCGTTCACAACGCGGTACATTGATCAGTCGCGATCATTGTCAGCGCGAAATAATCTCCGATGTTAAGAGAAATCTGGAAATGTGAGATAACAGTGGTGGAAATTTATTTCAACAGACGATGATTTTATCGGACCTATATGCTGTTTGAACTACTCTTGCATGTCAGGTCCGTCTATCCTTTACAAATTGTGGTTGTAAATAGGAATTACAGTATACTAAATTGTGATCTAAATAACCTAAATAAACACATTAGTCAGTAATGTTGTTTTGTTTCAATCCGCGAATGAATTGGTGCTTATACCTATACTGGGCGTTTAATATTTCACGATTTTGTGTAAAATGATTGATTCCAGTATCTTTCAATATATTTGTAGGATACGGGAAGAGTCGAATGATGTTCTGACATATCTGTGCGGATGCAGAAAAAAAATAATATTACCACATGCCGAGCCCCATCTCCCTTAAAACCATTTTAAATAAATTTGAAGATAATTCCATCACAGTTACCTCCCATGCATCCCCAGAATATTCATTAAACAGCCGATATTATTTCATGGTGTAAACGGTCGGAGGGTTCCTATATGCACCTTGATGTTTATGAATCTGCGGCCGAATTCAAAGTAGTCCTACTCAGCGCATCCGCTCTGGAGCTGGAGTAAATCCTACTCTTTACCTCACCCAGTAGGGAACCGAAGTCTCGCTAAGGACTCGCTTTGGTTTTGACTACCGGTGCCAAGCCTCGTTTTGGTTACATAGGACTAGACTTTTGCTTGGTTGTCTCGCCGTTCTATAAGCAAAATATGTAATTTCATTTCATTTCCATGATAAAGAAAATAGTTGAAATAGTTTGCCCGCCTCAGATTTTTTCCCCACTTTTACTTTACACTCTTATCGAAAAAAAATCTGTCAGACCGCAACAACAACAACAACAACACATTAACGCTATCGGAGCGATTTGTAAGGAAACAAACGAAATTACCTCAAATACACGAATTATGAATTGTATAGTATCTACATAACAATAAAAAAGAAACATAAAACTGAAGGGTTTTCTCCTCCATATAGATGGTTTAAAATATTAAAGGGACAGAACTCTTCCGGGACTTGATTTGTTCACGATGACAACGCTGATTTCTATGACCTGCTAACAGCTGCGCACACAATTAACACCAGCTACTTTACAAATTTTCAAAAAGAAATGCAGCTTAATGTAAAATTTGGCTTAAATCCATGTTGTTTTTTTTTATCGAGTTAAGTCTTATTCCAAATGAGTTTTCTTGTTATTTGTTTAATAATTCGTCAGAAATGAACAGAGTAATTTTGCTCTTATGTTAAAAGATAGGCTTTCTTGTGGACTTTGATGTGTAAACGACTTTCTGGTTGGCTGCTTGTTTCTACTATAGTCCAATTAAATTTTTGACACGTTTTTGCCTCGAAACGCAGCAAGGGTAGTTATGTGGAAGTCTGTCTAACACATTTTGACCCTTGCAATAGAAAAATGGTTTCCACCAGACATGCCCACAAACAATGAGAGTCTCAAAAAACAGACAAGGGCGGAAATTTAATCCTTACACATCAGTCGTGATAGTGGCGCTTTTAAATGACGTCATACTGATTTATCAATTGTGACGTTACCGTTCAAAGATTTTAAGGGTTCAAAGCAAATGACGTGGGTAATTCAATTACCTTTAAAGCTAAGTCAAAAATAATTTTCCCAGCTTTTGCGTATCCTGAAGTCGATAGGTTAGCGCCTCCTCCTGGCATTAGAAATCTGAAGGAAAAAAATAGTAATACACTATGTATGTATAATAAAATTGACACTAAAACCAAATCAAATCATTTTAACTATACACAAATACAATTTGCACGGATATGGAGAAAGCACGTAACCGGTGACTGCAACAACAAAGTACATGTAACGATTGTAAATAAAAGACACTGATGTAAAACTCAAGTTTTAGAGTGACTGACGTTGAAAAATTAACCAATACGCAAATATTTCAAGCAACAGCGTCTACTGGAATTCCAATAAGAAATCACAACAATCCTTCAGCTTTGTTTTAGCAGCATTACAAAGATGGCTGATACACTGTCACGTCATGTCGATTTGTCAGAAATATTTAGATGGTTAAGTTACCATGTGAGGAGAGAGAATAGTGAACATTTGCACACTTAATAAATTCAGCGTCACTTGCTGGGTAAAAGTTAATGTCTTAAAACTTCATATAATAGTTACAATGTGGATGGTAGCGTTTAACAGTATTAATTGAACAGGTCATAACCAAACCTGCTTCAAAAACAATAAGAATTGATTTTATTTTGTATAACTTGGATTTTACAGTATACTTCAGTTTAACTTATACGATGGTGCGCCAGCATGAGACCAATTACTTTTTGAATGGCTAGCATCTTTTAATTTCGGTGAAGTTAGACTCGATCTGATACAATTTTTATTATACAGAATTCGAATAAGGCTATGCACAGCTCAAAGGGACGTAACTTTTAGCGAAACCAGATTGATGTTGATTAGCGGAAACACCTTGAAGGAAACGTGAGTTACAGCTACTGATGACTGATGGACATAAATTCCTAAATTCATGAAACAAACTCGAGAATTGTCATAGGATTAGCAAAATGGTAATATCATAGCGGCTCAACGGACGTTCTTTAACATGATTTTGAGAGCACATCTTTGAATGGCATTTAGAAGTTGAGTAACTAAAAAGGCAAAACACTATGAATGGCAACTTCTCATTTATTTTTGACGCAACATTGCAATGTCTGTTCTGACATCGTTGCGTCAAAAACGAATGAGAAGTTTTCATCCATATAATGTTTTGCCTTTTTTTTATGATTTGAGATATTATTTAAAAAAACTGCGAAAATAAGCGTCAGCATGAAAGATAAGAAAATCGTTTCAATCCCCTAACTTGATCTGATAACAAATTCGGATTGCATATCATCACCCAGGTGATAACATTCTATCCAGAGATGTACAAGTGGAATTAAGATATTGTTAATTGAATTAATATCTGTGAAAAAAATATGATGCATTTTTCGTGGTTTATTTATCAGAATGTTATTATCAATACACAAACTCAAGGTTTATCTAGTAGGATAGCCCTTGTACTGAAAAAGTGAGCTTCGTTTTTTTTTAAACACTTGTTTAGAACGATTTCAAGAATTTAACCTAACATCATGAAGTTTCTCGTTAGGTTTACATTCACACACAGGATGAATTAAGTCTGGTCACCTGGCTGGCAAGTGTTTGATAGTAAATAAAATACTCTGTTAAAACAATAATTGTTTTTGTGTTAATTTTAAAGTGTGTGACATATATATTCGAATAAAACGTTGAATATCAATCCTGAAGGTGAACATATTGTGTTTACACAGCTGTCCACAATATACAGCTAATATATGTTTCCAATGTAAGTTGTATCCAGATTAAAATTGTGTACAAACATCAACAGATTTATTCACTCATTGTTTTATTATCAGCTTTTTGCTTCAATCATCTTCAGAAATCTTCCACCTCAAACATATATCCTATAATACATACAAAATATTAGGTAAACTCGTTCAGCTATGTTGACCTTTTACTTGGTCAGCGCTTAAGTGTTAATATTGGCCCTCAAATCAGTCTGATGGAGGGGGCACCTCACTGAGTCAATATAATTACAGGACTACTCAAATATTAACGAGCGTCCAGGAAAGTCCGCGAAACAAGACAGGCATAATATGGTTACCTTGGACTGACAAGAGCTGGTAATGGATCTATTTGCGAATCCAGATATATTTTCACCATTGCCATAATTGGCTTTAAACAAAATGTGGCAAACATATTATCGAATTATGGTAGAAGCAAACAGTCAATGGGAAATCCGTTTAAAAACCACGTTGTTAACAAACAAGCGTGACGACACGTTCAATTAACGCGTCTGCGATTATGTCAGGATTATTGAATAAGGTTAAGCTCGCTTGCGTGTACAAGCCTATCCTACTTGTCATATTTTGATTAAATCGCCGCTTACTTTGCTAATGAAGGCTACAATCAGATCGGTTGGAGTAAAGATACGACAAAGGGATTCATCTAGATAGCTCCAACTATCACATGTGCTAATGCTTCCAAAAAAATATTTCTTTAATGTCTCCGCAACTGCTACATGTTTACAAAATACAATACCAAAAAAAAAAAATCAATATTTCTTGTTCAAAAGTTCACGTTACATAGCCATAAATAAATAACTTCTGTCAGACAGTAATAATCGAATTATTCCCTATGCTTTTATAGCGCTGCATATCCCTCACAGTAAAATCCTACAATAATTGTAAAATTCTATAGAATTCAGTACAAAACTCTTATAGAATCCTATATACATAGCAATTGTTTAAGTCATTTGTATTCATTTGTTATTTGTTGTATCGTATAGACAATATTGTGTTAATACGACACAAATTCGTCATAATAATTTCATCGTTGTTGACAAACTGTGTAGAAAAATAGGTGTATGTGTACGGATTACAATCACCTTAGCGGTGTAACACAGGGATTAGCAGATGAGCTACATATAATGGGTTTTATAGCCAGAAGTCTAACGGGTGATTTTAGTTCTGACTGTTTTTTGTATCTGATTATAAATTAAACGGGCAGTGTCAGCTATTGACGTTTCTTAAAGCGTGTCCGGCAAGTTTGTACGACTCGCAGGCGAGGGAACGTACTGCCTAGCAGGACGAGTCATATGATCCCGTACACCTTTCGAGAAACTTCTATAACAAATAAATTATCCGTCAAACAGCTACTATTATCGTTTCCGTAATTTGAATGTCATTATACTACAGCGATTGTGAAAAAAGTATGTGTTTAACTATGTTAGTTTCATCCAAAATTCAGTTTCGATAGTAAGTTTTAATAAATTTGGAGGCGGCCATCTTTGTGTTGATCATACAAGTGAAATAGTGTGAGATTAAAAATCTCTCGAGGTGTAGGCCTTACCCCTCTGCAAAATAAAAGTTTAAAGCCAAGCAAATCGGCCTGACGAATAATACTGTATTAAATCGAGTGCCATCACCACTGAGCCCAAAAATAAAACTAGCCTGTGAACAAAAGCAGGCCTGGTCGTGTCTTCTGACTGTTAGGACACGATTGGATTAATTCACATTGGAACAACGGTCCACAACATACCTCCAAACATTTTTGATACGTCTTTTAAACATTTTGACTGTTTGGATGCCTGTTCCAAAGTGCATTCACTTTTATGGCTTTGAACGATGACTCGTAGGATACGGAACTTTTCCTAATATAAAAACGTATCAAAGACGCCATCTTTTTCAAACTCTGGATAATTATAAAAATAGATGATACTGCCTGAAAATTATCATGAAGTATTTGTTTCAAGTGTTATGAAAAAATAAGAAATTATCGCTGATACACTTGTGAGTATTGTGTGTATCGTACACCATACGAACCCTCATAACTACACGTCTGTTGCAGGATTAACACCATGTCACCACAAATAGGATTATACACCAGTCATCAGCACACCGTCATCAAGTCAGTGTGACAGGATTCAGTTAGTATCACAGGGTGCAGTGAGTTTGGCAGGATTCAGTTAGAGTGACAGGATTCAGTGGATGTGATAGGATTCAGTTAGTGTGACATGATTCAGTTAATCTGACAGGATTCGGTGAGTGTGACAGGATTCGGTAAGTGCGACCGGATTGAGTTAGTGTGACAGGATTCAGTGAGATTGACAGGATTCAATCAATCTGACAGGATTCAGTGAGTGTCACAGGATTCAGTGGGTTTGACAGGATTCAGTCAGTGGGACAGGATTCGGTTAGTGTGACAGGATAGAGTGAGTTTGGCAAGATTCACTTAGTGTGGCAGGATTCAATGAGTTTAATAGGGTTCAGTGAGTGTGACAGGTTTCAGTTAGTGTCATAGGATTCAGTTAATGTGACAGGATTCAGTTAGTGTGACAGGATTCAGTGAGTGTGGCAGGGTGGTTACTAGGGACCACAGATCACAGAAACAAAATATATGTTCCTGTATACCGATGATAGTTGTTTGGGTTTTTAAGGTACATCCATCACATAAGATATGACGTCAACTTAGTGTAATGGTAGGGTCAGGTTTAGGCTAAGTTTAGGATTATTAGGTTAAGGATAAGTTTTAGGGTTAGGTTTAGTATAAATCCTAACCTAGAGCGCTTACAATGTCTTACAAGACGGACATACCTTTTTGACACTTGGTATAAGAGTATTGTTTGTTCGCTAAAAGGCTTTAATATTTAAATATTTGAAAGTTTAAATCTTTTAATGGTCACATTGCTTATTCTTTCCTAAGTAGATTCCTTGACGTGTCTTGTAGTTTCAGTGCTGTTTTTTATTTTCACATTTACCTTCTGCCATCAAGTTAGATTTAGACATCTCACATCGGCAAACACTTGAGCCCACTAAAGCCCTGCAACTTGAAAGACATCCGTGACGGCTTCCTATTATCTTCTTTCAACTTGAGAATGATATATTGGGGGCATTTTTCATCTCAAACTCTGAAGCAGATCAGCAACAAAGTTGGCCTTCAATAAAAATTCAAAGAAAATTGTCTTTGATAAATTCGATCAATATCTGTATGCACACAGTAGGATACTTTTGATGTATTGTGTGCAGTGTTAGTGGCTAAGTGCCTTAGGTTTGAAATGCAGGAAACTGACAATGGGTCAGATTTTATAATTTGGGCTTGCATAAAGGAGAAACTATCAACATCAGGGAAACGATATGTTGTGCAAAGTAAGAGATTCTGTTTCATATGGCGATCTTGGTCGTGTTTTCATGATGACGAACAAACACTGTTATTCTTTCTTAATACGCCTTGCGCAATGTATTCACGTATCCGTCTAGCGGACTAACAGTTTCCCGTCAATATCTTGCTTAAATCTTATTAGATTTGTATCAAACTTGGTTACAACCTATGAAGAAGAAGGTCAAGCTCGAGGCTGAGCCTAGTCCATGTATAATTAGGGGCGGTACTATAATCTAATTGGTCAATTCACTTCCGCTCAATATCTTGTCTTTATGCAGTTCGATTCTTGTCAAACTCCATACTAAACGTTATTCGCGGACTATAAATGTACCTCAAGATTTTATGCGGAGATTACAACTTTAAGGTATCACCGAGCTACTTTTCGTTGATTATTCCCTGTTTATCGATTTTTTTATTAAAAGAACAATATACCATCCATTTGCCATAATTAAATTAAATTAAATACTCAAAGATTTTCCATTCACAATGTTGATAAATCCAAGAAAATAGAAAGTTCCTAACTTCCGTATTAAGCGGAGATAGATTATGCAAGTCTTATATAGGCCTTACTACCATCGACAGTGGGTGTCTTGGGTCAACAGTTTTAAAAAAGTGTCGATGGGTTGAATTAGTTCTATGCATGACGGTTACGCGATATGGACGGTGTAAATGGAATAGCCTAATGGAAACTAATGTTTTTCAATGACTTTGACGTTGAAAATTAACCAATACGCAAATATTTCAGGCAACGGCGTCTACTGGAATCCCATTAACAAATCACAACAATCCCTGAGCTTTGCTTTAGCAGCATTACAAAGATGGCTGATACACTGTCACATCATGTCGATTTGTCAGAAATATAGAGATGGTTAAGTTACCATGTGAGGAGAGAGAATAGTTTGCACACTTAATAAATTCCGCGTCACTTGCTGGGTAAAAGTTAATGTTTTAAAACTTCATATAATAGTTACAATGTGGGTGGTAGCGTTTAACAGTATTAATTGAACAGGTCATAACCAAACCTGCTTCAAAAACAATGAGAATTGATTTTATTTTGTTTAATTTGGATTTTACAGTATACTTCAGCTTATTTCACTTATACGATGGTGTGGCAGCATGAGACCAATTACTTTTTGAATGGCTAACATCTTTTTAATTTCGGTTAAATTAGACTCGATCTGATATTATTTTTTTATTATACAGAATTCGAGTAGGGCTATGCACAGCTCAAAGGGACGTAACTTTCAGCGAAACAAGATATGAGTTGATTAGCGGAATAGCCTTTAAGGGAAACGAGTTACAGCAGCTGGTGGATGCCTAAAATAAATTCCTTAATTCATGAAACCAAATCGAGAACTACCATAGGATTAGCCAAATGGTAATATCATAGGGGCTCAACGGACGGACTTTGGCTTGATTTGAGATATTATTTAAAAAAACAGCGAAAGTAAAAGATAGCATGAAAGATAAGAAATTCGTTTTAATCCGATAACTCGATCTTCGGATTGTTCTTCTGAAGCATTGTAAATCATTAACCAGTGGATATATTCTATCCAGAGATGTACAATTGGAATTAAGATATGCTCTATCTGTTTTGTTTTTGTGAAATTAAACCGGTGTAAAGGGATAAATATATGTTATTGTTATGACGTGAATCTCAGTACAGTTTCATTTTTTTAAGCTTTACTTTTTTAACTGAAAAAGTTGTATAACATTCAAATCTGTTAATCACGTGCAGTTACGTGATCTTCGGCATAAACAATCTATCGCATGGAAGCTCTATAATCGTCAATCAAATAGCATAGCCAATCGTATTTTTTTTATTTTTTTGCATAGCCATTGGCTTGACCAATCAAAATTAGTTGGTTAGAAAGACATTTACTGATTGATCAAAATGTTCAAAGGATCGGTCGGTTACGTGAGTTAAAATGTACGCGAATGGTATTTCGTCCACGCAAAAATTTGAAATTATAAAGCCCGATCTCGTCAAGTATTTCAAATAAAAACTACCAAAATTTGCAACTTTTCGAAAGCGAAATAGATAGTAAACCTCTAGCGCCATCTGGAAACAAGCGTAGTATTCTTCCTAGCAGACTAACGTAGGCACAAACCTATGTTCGTTTTTAAAACTCCACACTTTGTTTGTTATAGGAGGATAACACACATTTTTAATGCAGAATCAGAGTTCTAGCGAAACGACAACAACATCACATGCATGGCGGCCAAAGACTACACTACATATCCAGCATAGCCATTCATTTATGTTACACTGTTTTATAATTGATACGTTGGTATTCTCTTTTGAAACTGAAAAAATATCTTAACCCATTATCAAGTGGAGAGTATGTCTGAAAATGACATACATATATATATTTTTGAAAAACTTTGCTAAACTCAAGATCACAAATATGCATATTTAACTTTACAACTTATTGCAATTTGAATTATTATCTGTGAAGAAAATATGATGCATTTTTCGTGGTTTATTTATCCGAATGTTATTAACTTACTATTAATACACACACAAAAAGGGTTTATCTAGTAGGATAGCCCTTGAACTGAAAAAGTGAGCCTCGTTTTTTTAAACATTTGTTTAGAATGATTTCAGTCGATGTTTCTTACCATAGAAAATCATATAAGGGTGAAATTTTTAAATGTCAGGCACCCTGTTGCTGCCACATGTTATATGATAAGCAGTTTTTAAAGAGGGAACTAGTTTCCATGTAGAATCATGGATGTTTTGAATACTATGTGAGGTTAGGTTGTGAAAATATTACTAGTTTAATTCCTGGAACTACAAATATTCATTACAAAAACAAACACCGCACAAACTACAAGGCCTAGGCTGATGTGATAATCCCATTAATCTCCACCACCTTCTCATTAGTTGTCAATTACATTATTTAAGCTCACTGGAAACTAAACGATAGGTATCATTTTGACTTGACACCCTATCTTGCCATTCTGGCTAACACACTGCCTCGTTCTCAAGGGTTATTCAGTTATGTGACGATGGATTGTCAATTTTACACCGTTCTTTGTTTAAATACGGCGGAGAATCAAGAGGAAATCTTGTAACACCCGGAGTCACAGCGTATCATGTGACTCACTCATTTACCTGATGGACGACGAACGCCAATCCGTGGATGGTAGGCCTACATTGAGATAATCATTTCCACTCACTTTGACATCAGCTGTTTTGTCAAATTTAGCAATTCGGTCCTCTTTGTCATAAGCAATTTTTCTTCCAATGGGAATATGAGAATCCCTCAGCCTTATGAACTTAAACCTGTTGCTTTGTCCCCATTCTTGTCAATGAACACTCCATCCGGGTACACAAATGAAAACTTGGTCATTAAGTCAGGCTATTGAATGCTGTCATTCAGCTGCATGTAGATCAATGCAATTTCGTTTTTTTAAAGATACTTACAAATTTAATTATTCTTAAATTTAAAAAAATCATTACTCGTTTCCCAATGCTTAAGAACACGAAAATGTAATGTTGGTCAACCTAAAATTCGTAACTGTGACTAAAATTAGGGCGCCGTCTCTTGACTTCCTGGTAAGATAGTGGTTGCACGGGTTTATCCCAAAGTTCTTAGTCTGCTTGCAAAGCTAGATGGTACTTGATGGTTATAATTACTGTTGACCATTATTCGACCACTGAAGTGGTGGTCACATATATGACGACTGACCACTCACATGGGATGATCACAGCGACCGCACTATTCTGCAGTGTGGTGGTCCAATCCGAAGACCTTTATAGTTTATCTTACTTCATCACTCAGTAAGTTTAGTAATGTCTGAACGATGACATGTTAATCTACACAAGAATGGCCCGTAAATACCTTAGGGTAAAGTCTAGACGAAAAACAAGATTAATTTGTTCTGGGTTTAAGAATGACATCGCCAGCGGGCGCCTGTCTGGTTACGTTCTCCTCTTGTATATAATGGGTGCAGTGAAAACCACTTCAATTGCAACAGTGCGAACTGGACATCTAGAATGGAGTAAATAAAACTGAACGAATAGAAACAGAGCAAATTCATTTTATTTTCTGTGAAATCCAGAAAAGACCAACTTCACCCTTGTAACTGCATTATCTATCTTAATAATAATAGTTTGAAAAGATCATATATGGTCAACTCATAGTTACTGTGTCAAAATCCGCACTTTTGGCGAAGAATTTATCCTTAACATGTTATGAAGTTTCTCGTTAGGTTTGCATTCACACACAGGATGAATTAAGTCTGGTCACCTGGCTGGCAAGTGTTTGATAGTA
>JARFOD010078793.1:0-20068 GCA_031763545.1 Mopalia muscosa
CACAGCAACTCCTACGTGCACAAGCATGTAGTTCGTGCGAGCATACATCAAGGATAAAGCATGTTTCCTTGTGTTCCTACTCACGTGACCTTATGAGACACGTACAATTGAACCGACGTTAGCACAGTAGAGTCACATCTCGGAAAAACAAGTTCCTACAGTAAATTATCCGTTGATTTTCAATGCCACGACTGTCAAACATTCAACGTGAACGTGCATGCTGAGTACAGGAACGTCGGTCACTGACAATGCCAGGGTTATGGGATGTTGTCGACGAGCTATCCATGGATAAACTAGCACCTTAGCAGACCGAACTCGTTCGGGTAGACCACGTGTGACGACACATGCAGAAGACCGACAAAGCCTCTTACGTTATTTGCGTAATCGATTTCTCACTGCAACGTGCACAAGGAATGAATTGTTTAGAGGTCGTGTGACTGCCCAAACCATACGTAATCGCCTGTGTACTGCTTGTCTCCATACACGCCGGCCATATCATGGACCAATTTTAATCACGTTACACCGACGTTAACGGCTTCTCTGGGCACAGCGACATCTGCGATGGACGCGGTGAACGGATCGCCTAGTGTTGTGTGCAGTAAGTGTACCGTTTTGGGGGCGGTAGTGTTATGGTTTGGGGTGCCTTTAATGGTCCTGCCCGTTCCCAACTGATGGTCGTTCAAGGAAACCTAACTGCCGCATGATACAGAGGTCAAGTGCTCATTCCAGAGATTTTGCCATTCATGGCAGCTCATGGCCCAGGTCTGACATTCCAACACGGTAATGCCAGACCTCATACGGCCAATTTAACTCGGAATATTCTTAGGAATGCTGGCATCAATGTCATGGAGTGGCCCTCAAGGTCTCCCGACCTTAATCCCATAGAACATGTATGGAATGTGTTGGGCAGAAGACTCTGTCAAGCAAGGAACCCTCCACAGAATTTGCAGGAACTTGGTGCCAGGTTTGTTCAATTATGGTGACGCATACCCCAAGCTGTGTTCAGATGCATCATTCAATCCATGAGGAGACGTTAAGTTGCAGTTTTGAACGCTCATGGAAAGCATACGTGCCATTGACATGCTTTCATCAAGTTGTAACTTACCATTTTTACTCTCTAACAAGTCCGTTGCATTTCCGGTGGAACTGGTTACAATTATGAATATGATTTTTTTTATGGTACACCGTCTTTTATGGGTACAAAATGGAATTTAATCATTATTTAAAACCACTTTGCTTGTATATTCAACTTATAGACATCCAAACGAGTGTGAAGTTTCTTTTTTGACTGAGTTTAATATGAAATGCTTAAAGCAATAATATATGTGTTAAATACAGGGTGGAAAGAATGAAAACTTACATTGAAATAACTCACGTGAAATAACTCACGCAGCCAAACTAATCAATAAGTCGTAACATAAAAAAATAAGGAACTGTATCTATAAATGGATTTATATTATATGGATATGTTAATCTGGGAGACTTTTAAGAAAGCAACTATCATGCCGACAACAGCGACTACAGAAGGCTTGGCAGTTTATTTGAAAACAGCGGGTTCTTCTGCAGACTATGGCTGGCTTTTCTTCATTGATGAACTCACCATTTACGACTTACATTCGGGTCATACAATTTTTATTCGTTAGTATGCTGATCGTCCTATTTCCATGGCAACGGTCTAGAACATGTTGGCGTTTTGAACACATTCCATATATTGCAGTAATAGAATTGGTTGATAAGAAGACCCAGATCTACCCATGCCATTCCTCTTCTATTATCTGACTAGAGGAGAGGTTAATCTCCACACACTAATATAATACAGTATTAAATGTACTGGCGACTGTCCGCTCTGGGACAGTACAGTGTTTCACGGCATTTGCGTGCCGTTAATTTGGCCAGAGCTAGAAATGTAATCCCAAAAGTCAACTTAATATACTTCCAGTCATACTAATATACCAGGGACCAAGTCTGACTAAGCAATCTCCAATTAATGGATATAAACAATACTTAAACACGAGTTCGTAATTCCAACAATCACTGTAAAATTGCATGTTGATATAATGATGTGGCTTTTAATCGGCCGACGGCTAGAGATGTGGATTGGGGATGGTCGATTCCTGCACCACGGTACTGTCTGAGGTGACAACATGAAACCTATCGTTTGGGGATGTATTTGACTTGCGTCGTGTCGTCGAGGTTTGTTGTTTATATACCTATCGGGTGAACGAATGGACGATTGATTTGATGAATGAACGAATAAATTAATAAATGATGAATTATGAAGTATAATCACAGTGGTTTCTGCTTGTTTATCTTATTTATGGTCGGAAGTGGATGCGCCGAGAAAACGGCTCACTTGTATCGACTAGATATTTGTCTTATAGAGAATTCAAAAATTCGCAACAACAACAAAAAATGATAGTTTGACCCTGCCTATGAGACATGTATGAGATAGTTTGACCCTGCCTATAAATCTTTAGAGGTTTTACCTTCAACCCCCTTTATAAATCAAAATACACATATACCTTTCAAATATACCTCAATATCATTTAAAATGTGAAATCGTTTGTTATTTTCTTCGGGTTGCGTTTAATGCGATAGGTTAAACCTGTTATATTTGAAGCGCTTGTTGTTAACTACCTGTATATGGATTACCAATCATAATAGCCACGTTTCGGTTTAATCACTGACACTGTGATCAGGTGTAACAAAGAAGCAAAGCGGTATACTAACGCTAACAAACAAGATAATTTATCATCCATATACAAGCCAATACTGTATGCCATTCTCAACTTCTTGACAATGCAAGTGGTTAGGCCATTATTTAATACATGTCGCAAATCCTTACATTAGGGCAGTTGGGAGGGTGCTTCCGATGGCCCTGTTGCTCTCAGAGCTAGGAGGTAAGATCAAGCCGATCTGTTTGTCCTGCATTTGTCCTGTCTTGTCTTTGTTTGTTGCCAGTGCTCTCGATGGGGGTTAATTGGGCAGGCACACGGTCTTGACGAATATATCCTCAAGCCCTTATCAAACAAACAAACGTAAATGTGCATGAGCCCTTAACACATTCCTTCACTTTTCCTAAAAAACGTTTTTCATTTTCTTTATTTCACCATTGTATACAAAAAAACAAATCAAGACAAGCAAAAACTTCAGCAAGTTTATAAGTTACACCACACATAACCATTTTGGTAATTCAAACCTATCTTTAACACAAAATGCATGTCTAAATTGATCCTCTTAAATAAGTAGTTAACCAGTGTGCCATGTTGTCTTTGCTGTGGAGTTAAACCATATTTGGCAAGGTTTCGTTTGGGATAAAATAACTGATTTAATACGCGTTTATGTCAGCTGAACGAATGATTAACATAGAAACAATCAACCTGATTTATCGGGGAACGAAGAAACCATATCAATCTCCAATCGATTTCACACCACATTAATCTCGTTGCTCAAGGCAAAATGTAACTGGCGATGTGATATCATTAGTAGGATCAAAATGACTATGCATGAACTAACATGTTATTGCACATGCAAGGAGATATCACCAACTAAATGTCTGGATTTGTTTTGATAAATTTAGATGCAATTCAAACCTAGTCCGTGTCTTTGTTGACTTTGTAGTTAATATTGATTTTATTTACCGAGTTGCACATGGAATTTCCATGATTTGTTTTTAATTAGAGAAAATCAAGTCAGTAGCAATCCAGCTCCCATCATCTCTAGATAGAGGAGCGCTGGCTTAATGTATTGTGTTTATAGCGTGGTAGCTTCCTGTAACAGCATTGTTCACACCGAGAGGGTCGTTAAATGCCTTTATGTTCTCTCTTGCTCTTTTGTCAACAGGACAGTCCAAGTACTGCTAATGCATCGTGGCCATAATACCTGTGTGTCGACAGTTAATTCTTCGTTCTTTTACAGACACCTTTAATGGACTACTGTTATTATTGCTGGGTGTTATCATGACCATAACGGTTTAACAACACCGTCTTACAATGGAAACACTTCTGATACAAACAAATGCATCAACAAACTATTGGACAAATATCCCGCGAACATATTTTCTATTGTCGTATATTTCCGTGTTTTGCATCAGCTTGATTGTTTGATTAATTTCGAATCCACCATTGGATTGAACCGCTAATCCAGTATTTTGTCTTAAGGCCCACAGTTTCGGATCGATTTCCGAGCGTACGGTCAAGAAAAATTGCTACATATTTATTACGTTGCATTACATTTGCCAAGTTCGTGTTTGTACTTAGCTTATGTATCTCTTTTCGAGAAAGGGGTTACCCATTATAACTTTAAGAATTATGATTGGGCTGTATGGTTATATCTAGATGCTCTTTCTATTGCATAACTACAGTATTGTCTCCACTCTGTTACTAGAAACCGAGAATTATTCGAAAACTTGGGGAAAAGAGAAACATTATAAACACTGTGGTTTTGACCAAGTGATTTGTTTGTTTGTTTATTTGTTTGATTAGGGTTTAACGTCGTATTCAAGGACATTTCACTTATATGATGACATGCCAGCCCAATGGGTGATTGAAACCACCCTCAACACCACTGGCAACAAACAAAGACGAGACAAATACAGGACAACAACAGGCAATACATACACCACAAACAGATCGGCTTCTTGTTCCCCTTTACCCACGAGAACACCAGGGCAACATTAAGCTCCCTGCAATCATCCGGTAGACAAATTGAATGATGCAACCTTTTTGTCTTACTGGGTTATATAGTTTGCGATAACGACGAAGGAACCCAGACAAATATACCCAAAATGTCAAGGCTGTGTGGATTTCCAGACATACCCGGTCAACATTAGTGTTACACATTTGCGGCAGACCTATACCACAGCCTCTGCTTAAGTTGAGCTTATCACAGAGAAGCCGTAGAGATTGAAGGTGACAATGAATGGACTTTTGGCAAGATGTTTATCCCAGCATAATGCAGTATTTTCTATAACATGGGTCTTCTTCACAAGACAACAGCCACTCACTACAAAAGATGTTATTTACTAAATCGTTATGATCAGGCTTCTTTACGGGTTCAGTTTGCTTTGCTGATGTCCCCAAACAACAAAGCAGCCAAGTCGGGTCATTTACAAATGAAGTAAATAAAATAGGAAGAGTCAGGTCAATTACAAAGGACGTAGACCGCGATTCTCAACCTGACTGTGCCCTCGTTCGACACAGCAACTCGTTTCATGTTTTGGGATTTGAGAAAATTGTGTCATCATCCAGCGTACTACGTGCATGAAAAACAAACAAACCCGGACCTCTTCCGCTTTAAATCTTGCTTTCAAAAGTTAATAAAATTTATTGTAGAATTTACAGTGTTTAAGGCTTCTGAAAAACATAAATGCCTATAATGCATCATCGTTATCTTCTATGGCAGTGATCTGTGGGACACGTTGGTTTTGGCAGCATTTGTTAACAACGTTGGTGGTTATTTTCGCTGTTAGGCCCTACTTGAGTCTGACAGCGATGTCAAGTCAGCGGTTGAATTCAGGACAGGTTACTTTGGAGGCAAAAAAACTGTTTAAGGTACACGGAATCTCACAAATGAGGGTTTGGTAGACAGTAAATTTGTTGTCGACGCTTCGATCGGGTTAAACTAAATTTTCAGACCGTTCTGAAAACACGTGCGCTTTCTCCACTCCGTGGCAGGATATACAGCTTACAGGACGGTCTATCACCAATTATTCCTTTACATTCGTGGGTGAATAATATCTGGGATAAAGATAACTAAAATGCCAATTAAACAGTTGCAGGAACTCGCGAAGTATACAAAAACCAATACATTTGTACGATTTTTTTCGGAACCTATTTTAACCCCTGTTATTTGATTAAGGTTGTACGTCGTTATTGAAATTATTTCGTTTATATAAATATGTCAGCTCCATGAGTGGAGAAAACCATCTTTATGAATTGCTTTCAATGATTTAGGCTATTCCGCATTATATACGATGCATGTGTTATGGAATTTTGCTTACCTGGGAAAGAGAAAGATGATATATTCTGGTATTTAATCCTAACTATCATTAAGTTTATAATAGAGTAGTGCCAACAATTATGGTGATAATACGGGTAGATATAACTGGGCGTCAATCGATTAATGTTGTATTATCGACGGAATATCCTTATTCTGTTTGGAAATATGATCTTAATAAAATGTGATTTTTTGTAAAACAAGATCAAGGGGTTTTCTGCACACAACCAGCATCACGGAATGCTGACTTATCAGATGTTTTAGTTGCTATTTCGGGGTATTTGTATTGTTTCTTTCACATGGAAGTTGAAAATCTTAGTCATTTTATTGATTTAAAAAATACATCAAATAAGCATTTTTTTACAAGACAACGAAATAGTTCCACTCAACTACACAGGTGTTTATTTTTTAAAAGCGAAACTGTTCCTATAACTTCCTGATATGGCGCGTTTTCCGGACATATTTTGTCCACTGCATGTACTGTTGATCGATACACTGGCTGCTCTTGTATAAAATGACTTGAGTAGCCTTTACCTAGGGTAGAATCTTCGTAAATAAGATCATTTTCTCTTATTTTGAATCAAACTATTTAGTAAACGAAATACAATTGTTTAAACTGAAGCAACTGACTGTAAAACTTGATCAAGTCAGTTGGTTACTTAATTGTGGCGACTCACTTCGATCAGATGAGGTTTGTCATTACTAAGTTTGTTTTTCAATACCGTTGATATCGATAACTTTAATAAAATTTATAATACTGGTTAACATATACACTAACACAAATATATATACAAGAGCAGATATGCCATAAACAACATAAACTGCTGGCTAAATAAAAATCAGACAAAGCATGATGGGAAAGAATCACAGTTTTTCAGACATGTTCTGACTCGCGTTAGTAGAACTGGCTAGACCTCCATCGGATTTAACCTATGATCTCAGGCATGTTGATTACTGAAGATGGAACATTTATAATCAGCTCCTTTATGATTTCATCAAGATATTCTGCACTGTCGTTGACTTTTGACTTATAAGTTATTCATAGGGCTTAAATGATATGACATCAACATGGTGTCTTATCTAGCGGACGAACAAGATATTCATACAACCTGGGCACGGATGATATGATAGGAACTAGATCGGATCGCCACCATGTTTTCCCGGTTATTGAGACGAACAGATAAAAATGTTACCAAGAAATACGCGCATACTAAACGATTAATTGACCTTTCTGTAAATAGTATGTACAGCTTTGAGTTAACTTGTTATGAGTTTTCTGGACAACCCAGAACATCTACATTACTACATGTAGTTAATAATTAATAATCCAGCATACAGACAAAAGCAGACAGGGGCAAACTGACCTGTTTACAAAGAAGCGTTTCAAATTTTGATGAGAAAACATGTCTATCAGCAATGTCGACCAAACACTCATTTATATGAGTGTTTCCGTGTTTGTGTACATTCAAATGGTTGAACGCAATTAAGCTAAAGCAATATTACTATGAGTATTGTCGGATAGTGCAAATGGCAAGGCAATAACAACTCATACACCAAAACCGAACGATCTAAAATACAGTTCTGGTTTGATGATGGACCAAAGCTAATCACATCTTATAATTATTCATGGAAATGATTTATTTTAAGCAAACCGTATCTGTTTTGTAATGTCCATGCCCATACCAATTTCCTTTAAGCGTGTTATTTTTGCAGTTTGATCCATGTTTGTTGTTGGACTGATGCCAAAAATAAGGGCATTTCTGTGACAATTTTATTGGTAAGGGAAAGGTTACATATGCGTATGAAGGCGGATAAAGTATATCTGATTGGACTGGGTAGACGTTAAAAACTCAAACCAAAGAAAGCCAAGTTGGAGCTGAAATCATTTTAATATGGCAAACAAGTTGTTAAACTCCAAGTCGATGTTAACATATTAAGATGATTTGTCACTGATTTTCAGAGACGGAATTGAGCGTTTGGGCACATTGATTTATTTATCTCCAAAGGTAGCAAATCGTATAATTGTGAATGTGTATGTGTATATGATTTTTATGTTGGAACTAAATTGTTAAGCCAAAAATAATCTCAAAAGTTTTTTGACGTCGGGCTGTTATATGGATTTAGTGTGTCTCACGTTTTCCTCCTTCGTCAGAATTAATAACATAATTAGTCAAATGTTATTTATAAAGCTATATTAACAAGAACATTTGAGTCAATTTAATAAAGCAAAACATTTGTGTTGCGATTTACTGCATGTACCGTGTGAAGGAATAACATTGCCATGATTTTTATGCCTACTTTAGGATGGTAATCAATGCAATATAGCCTGTTCTTAGACGAACGCTTAATTTGTTCATTGTGAATCAATGCAGTCAAAAATTACTCCTGAGTAAAAAAAAAACGCCAGCGTCGAAATGACATTCGGTTCTCAATCCTGGGGATGAACGGGATTGGGAAAATGTCTGCTAAACGAGGTGCTATGATCCTTTTCAAAATTATTCCCCAGGACAAACGTTATTCTACCGGGCTATAAATATTCATTAGGGAAACCATTCACTTGATGCCCTTGGTGAAAAACTTGATGAATTTTTCATGAATGCCAGTTGCTTTCCCAGAAAAAAGTTTTGGTTATGTTTTTGCCTTGTAATTATGCTTTATTGCTGCCTAGATCTAAGTATGATTTACAAACACAGACAATCTGCTGTTTGAACTGTGCTATCGATTGTTGCTTTCGACGATAATGTACTTTCTGCCCAGTTTTATAAGGCATGTTTAAAACTGTATGAAATTTCGCCGCGCAGTCCAACCAGCACGTTTCAGATGAGCATTCTCTGATCACGTCTTACACACATGTCTTTTCAAAAGGATCTGTCTTCATTTTCTCTATTCTTTTAGCGTTTCCGCCTGACAAATTTTGGTCAACTAAGTATAGATCATTAAAATTAAACATTACCTTGCTGTTTGTTCAATAGCGTTTTTGTCGGTTAATAAAAAGTATAATATGGGTCTATAAAGAAACCCAGTTTTAAACCCATGTCCTTTACTTGTTAAGACAATGAACTGTTCTATATTCTTCGAGTTGTGCTTCGAATCCTCTCCGTCTTTCTGTGGTCGCTTCAGCTTAGCTCGGCTGAATATACCCATGGCCAAAGAGTCTTATGACCATAAGAAGTCAATTTATGTGAAGCACCGGAAATATTAGGAACCGTAAATTTTATGCTTCGGCACATTGCTGCTCTATATAGTTAGTCCTTAATTTATAAATATTAATTTGCGGAAATACTGTGTACTCATCCCATTGTATATTTTTGGTGGTTATTTACTGGAATATAATAGGGAATCTTCCTGGCTTGCTCTGTGATTCACTTGACCTGTGAACCACCGCCTAATTTTGTGTGTTCGTCCGACGAGTTCTGCTGAAGTATTTACAATATGTGGTCGTTGATGTTTGCTGGCTTGATTGTGCGCCAAAGAGTTGGGTTTGATTCGTAGCACTGCTTCAGGACACCCCTTCCAATAGAGAGCGATCGATCGCTGACAGAACTTCAGAGACGCCATTTTACCAGTGGCCACTCTGTTCGGCATCTAATGATAGAGCAGAAGTTAGTGTCTGCAGCCAACCAGTTTATTCACCTAATATACTCTACAGTGACTCTAATTAAATACCACGAAGAAAAAGAGTATCATTAGCTGAAGGTCGTTTCGTCCTTCGTGAAGAACTATCTGTTATCCTATAAGTCGGAAACTCGGATTGTACAAAACACACTATCTTTATCTGAACTCGGTTGCGGAGTGAATATAAGATTTCGTGGAGTAAGCGCTTCTTGAAAGTTCGATATGATCTTAAACAGGAAACGGTTTTGATTTGTATTTTATTCACTCCGCTGGGTATATTTTCGTCAATGGAAGAAAACACCGGAAAATTTGACTATATACAATGGATCGAATAATCAACCACTGTATATAAGGTATGTATACACACACATTTCTTTGGTAACTGTTTGAGCTGATGATACTAGAAATCTGATTACCTTCAAATTAACTGTGTATATGATTATTTCAATGTAGATCATTTTAATCAATACAGCTGTCGCCGTTTTCAATATATAACAAAAAAATATATTAACTTACCTATAACTTTTACATTAATTAATCCGTATCGCACATTTGATGTATACATTGTCGGATTTAACTTTGTCCAATCTGTTAAAGCAAGGTATACGTTAGATACAATATTTTGCAAGATGATTTTAAATTACCTATGCTCAAACTGTATCTATGGAAGAGATATCCATATCCCATAAATACATTTAATGCTTATCTGGATCGACAAAATAGATTGGTTTGATATATTTCTAATATTTGTTTTATCATTGCGATTGGGTAACAAATTAAAGAATAGAAATTTAGTTGTCAGCTTTTGCAAATCTTACATAGGTCTATGAAAGGTAGCTTTTAATGTTATACTTTTTTTCATATTGTCAAGACCGAATTAGTTTGTTACTTCGATTCGATGTTTGTCAGTGTAGATAAAGCAGATCTATATCCCTGTTATATAGTTAACACAGTTTTATGAGTAAGGTTTACGCTTGGCTAGTGTCAGTCTCTCGTATTTATTGTCAAGTCCGTGGTGTGTAGAATGACGTCCAGACTTATCCCAGTCTGACAATAGACGAACGAATCGATAGGAGATGTTGTTAAGATTCACAGCCTGTAACACTGCTACAAAACTACACTCACATACTACTGTTTATGTGGCATCTAACGTGCTATAAAATCACATCTTTACGTTTAACAGGTTCTTGTCTATTTAGAAAACCACTCCTTTTATTACAAACACACACTAGATTTGCTTTGCAATCTTATTCGCTATAAAACGTATCTTTACTTTCGACAGACTCTCATCTGTTGAGGAACAATTCCAATATTACGAAGACAAGCTAGCTATTCTCTGTAATATATACTATAATATGTGTTTACTTGAGGAAATTGAGTCTAAAGGAACCTTTGGAGTATTGCTCTGAATGAAAGTAAGAACCAAAATAGCATTGTCTGGTAAAACCCGGTGCTTGGATTTTAGTATTGTGAGCACACGCCGTGTTATGTATCGACACAAATTTCGATTAATTTTGAAGCTTGGGGTTCCTTACTAAATACGAGCGTCTAGTCTATCATTTAGGGTACCTTTGCGCATATATTTGTAAACACCGAAATTAAATGCCAGCATAACGACAGCATATTGAATCATAGTACATCGACTAAAGTCTGTTTCTGATCGACAAAAAAATCGTCGATACATTTCTGATTGATACGTATATCTGCTGATAATTCAGCCTTGAAAACCATCAGTCACTTTAAAGATTTAACGTTTTATATTATTCGTAAATTCGGACCGGCAATTATAATGTCAGTTCATGTACACTATCAGTAAATTTTGAATGACAAGTATATTGTTAGTTAATTCTGGGCAACAAATAAATCCACAAGTAGGAACGTAACAACCCCTTTTTGACGTACATGAATGAAACAAACTATTTTAATCATTGAAAATGTTTTTTTGTTTCGGAACAACTACACATATTTTGGCAGATTTGTGTTAAACTCCGCTACATACAGATTAAAATATACACATTTTCTCTGCTAACGTATACGTGTATCAACAAAAAGGGAAAAAGACATGTCATTTTTTGATAAGTCAACTTTTCCGTTTTGTTTCTTTTTATTGACGATACCTTAGAATGGTTTGACCATTACCCTCAAATCAGCACTGACTGTTTAGGTTAACATTGCTGCATGTAAAACGATAAGTAGTTCAATCAAGAACTGTCAAGAATGGTAGTGGAGAATATGCATATATACTTTTCTGTTTTCCTGTCAACTATATTTACTGATTCTCTTCACTGGCAAAAGTAATTTTCACAGCCATTGAATAGTATAATGATTCTTTTTAAATATTCCAGTATGGAGTGGTGTAACTGAACTCCCGGGTGAAAGATCGACCAAAAATACTTGATATATGATTGCATAGTTATATTTCTTAGCTTTTGGAGGCTGTTATCTCCATCATCAGAGAAATGGCAAATTCAGGTAAATAAAATATTTATGGCTTACATATAAGCCTCTCTCTAACAATGAATATCAATGGGAGAAAGAACAATATTAACACGGTAATATCATGAGGTGAGTGATAAACCCCACCTATTAGACAGATTGTGTTTTAGCTGCTGAGTTTCATTTTATAGTTTCCATCTAAGTGAAAAGCTTTCCACCTAGGTCAAAACTCCAGTGTGTCATTTTCCGTTTCGACTTAGGTGGAAACCTTTCCCACCTAGATGATAACCTTACCACCTAGATGACAACTCCAGGTTTTCATTTTTTAGCTTCCACCTATAAGTGAAAACTAAAAACTGGAACTCAACTGATAAAAACAGACCTATAACAAAATAAAATAAATCAAGAAATAAAAATGTGGTAATGTCGTCTATTGGCCACCGTATAGAATTGGGAAGACCAATTTTATAAATATTGTACAAGAATAAAAATGTTGCTCCACGGGTGCTCGAAGTGGGGGATTTTGATCGTCACAGCCTGCGCCCCCATAGCGGAATTATTAACATATATATTTCATTGCAAGGAAATAATATTTGTCCTTGCCTCTATCGGGATTAGTTAGATATAAGAGAAGAAATTGTGTGTGCTTCACTGGCAGCCTACAATCTGCCTACAAAATCACATTATGGATATTGACGTTCACACATGTGCTTGTAACACTAACGTTTCTACGTCGCTGTTTAGACGTTCAAATTAATGTAAATGTGGATAGGTTTGTTTGTTAAGCCTTGTGCACTCTTTTCCCAAATAGGTTACAACTGTTTTTAGGGATAACCAGAGCTTCATTAAATTGGACGCTGTATGTTTAAACGTTAGAACTCGTAAGACTAAATTAACAGAGTATAAAGAATATGCAACATACTTTCCAAACTTTGTACTTCTCTATCCCGAAAAGACCTTCCAGATGCCTCCTTCACATCAGGAATCAGCAGTTAATTCTACAGGACCTTATGTCCCACTCAAGAAATCAATAACAGATTCGAAAACCTAAAAAGTGAACTGGTTGGAAACATTTGCGTTGAGTTAATGAATTCCTCTCGTCCATGAACCATTTCTCGGCATAGCTTGTAACAGATGATCATTGCTAAATGTATGCTAGAATCAGCATTGCTACCATCTCACCCCTTCTAGGATAAATAATTACTTGTTAAGGAAGCGTCCTTCTATTGGATAAAACAGCGAATATAATTGAGTTTGGTTTCGTTTGCAAGGTCAATTAATTATAAATCATCCCATGTAACCTAGAAAATAACCGTTTAACCGATTTGTGACTTAATATGTGGACGTATTTGTTGCAAACAACGTGCGCCTTTTAAAACGATTGACCAGTTTGATAAACTCTGATTAAAAATTATTGATTAAACGCAATTATATTATGTAAAATTCCAGGTTCCGGATAGTTTATTAACAGTTTTTATGTTTGCTCTACACGATTAATAGAACTGCTTGATAATAACCTTTGGGCAAAATTCTTGTTTTTTGAAATCGACAATTGTAAATGAGATGGATTTTAGACGCCAGGCTATGGATATATTTGTAGTAACGTCGACATATTAGATTCATTAAAAGGAATCGGACAAGAACAAAACTAAAATTTCGCACAAAACTAAATGGTGAACTTCGATCTAAATATGGGAGAGTAAATATTACTACAAATAATATATATATATTTTGATTTGTCCTGTAAATGTAAAAAGCTTTGGATATAAGTCGCTTAATCATTGGATAAATGACCAATGTATTCAACATAACATTTGCAACAGCGTGAACTAAAGGCAAGCTGGGTTGATGAGAAAACAAATTAAGTTGAGTTTGAAGACTTAATACTGAGTGGACTTTTTCACAAGTGAAAATATCCCAACCGTTTTATTGCGACATTTCACAACGTCTTGGTTGCTAGGGTAACTAAAAGGAATAAGACATCCTGAGAAATTGGTATTCAATCTATATTAGTTAATAAATTGTTTGCCGGAATTCTTTCCCTTTGACGTTTTTCATTATTATTGAAAATGACGGAAGTATCCAATTAGTATACCTCAGGAAGTCAATTCACTTCCGTTCAAATATATGACTGTTGGTGTTAATTTCAAAACCGGAACCAAACAGAGATAGATAAAATCCAAGGAGCTACTTCGCTTCACAGTAAAGCTAGGCAAAATGCTTGAGCAAAGGAAGTATGAACGAACTCTATATTTCTTGAAATGTAGAAAAATGTTTTGTGCATAACATGAGACAGTCTTTATGTGGAACAATTCTTCTAATGAAGACAAACACAACGTTGTCAAAATAAAGACTAGCAATATGAGTTTGTAATATTATTTTCACTTTAGTAGATTGTGCATTATTTCAAAACTGTATTTGCATTAGTTTAGATTTCAACGGTTCAATGATAAAGACATCGCGATTCTTACATATGTACACTTCTTTATTTTAGTTTCCTGTTAAATTCTATCCGCCATACAGCTTGTTCTTTGAATATTTTTTTGTGACTTTAAGATTAACAGTATTTTCGTTATTTTGTTTGTTTTAAAAAAATATTCCAATTATTTTTAAAATTATTATTATTTATAAATTAATTAAAAAAATTATTCATTGCTTTCAGCTTTGGGAGCTTTGTCACTCTCCTGTCAGAGGGGTAGTGAATGTCCCTACCTAGATTCTAGCTCACTAACCTCCTGCGGGTGGTCTGAGGGAGCTTCATGTTGCCCTAGTGCTTTCAGAGCTAAAGGGGAACAGAAAGCTGATCTGTTTGTGGTGTCTGTATTGCGTCCTGTATTTGTCCCGTGCTGCCTTCGTTTCTTGCCAATGGTGTCGAGGGTGGTTTCCTTCACCCATTGGGCTGGCACGTCGTCATATAGGTGAAATACCCTTTAATACGACGTTAAACCCCAATCAAGCAAGGACTTACCTCCTATTGTAGAAGGCCGGATGGCTGACTGGTCTAGGTGGCAAGCATTTACTGCTGGCGATTCGGTGCCTAACGCTGACGATCGTGTGTTCGATTCCCGGCCGGGTTTCAAGCTGCAAAATTTTCTGAACTAGAATCTGTTCAAACTAAGAAAGTGTTATCCCAAAATAACGAAAATACAGCATAGTATTTATCTCGATCTGCTAAGACACATCCTCACGTAAGCCATAGAAGTGTCAGTAAATATCAGTTGTATCGTTTGAGTACTGTGGATTTATAGACCGACTCATTTCATGGTTGGTGTGTCAAGATGTGTGGCTCGTATAAATACGTCTAGACGATTCGTTTCTAAAATAGTCTTTAATGTAATTGGTAATTTAATGTAGATTGGTATTTCATCTGATTGGATTACCTTTAGTTTGCATGAAAGACGCGTTGTTACTGTTTATTGCAGAGATGTCTTGAGTTCAAGAGGTGTAGAAATTTGGACACAACAGCTATCCGGGCAAGGTGACCGGAGCTCTGTACATGGTAACTGTATCTTCTCAAAAACCAGTCGATAAGAGAAAACGAATAAATCCAGCTGATGGTTAGAGACAGTTGTCTCGGGGAAGGAAGTATTGCAGCGTGCATATTGACAGCAGCTGACACATCATAGTTGAGCGAAAGTACGCTAGTGACCGCTAACCAAGCAATTGCCGTACAGTGATGTACCCATGGTTAGCCTCTTGTGTCCGCCATCTTGATTAAGCACAGCGGGTCATAGTCGTTGTCCAATAATTTATCCGCTGATGTCTGACCGCAAATATGTAGTTTTCTTGGAAGCAGAAAGTACAGCCGGGTGGGATTATTATTGATTAGTTGGTTAAAGGTCTGAATATAGTGAGCAAGTTTTAAGAAATGCTATCACCCTAACGGCTATCTCGTTAATTGATTTTTCCTATTCTCCTCGAACTGGTAAAGTATTGATTAAACATATCCTTGCCTAGACTTTGCAAATATTCACTTTTACACTTAGCGGCAGTCTGTGACATCTGGTACTTTATCTGTAAACATAAAGAAGCCCGCAATTTTATAGGATTCATTGGAATTAGTCCCACTGTATTATTTATGTGTATAAGGTATGTTCTTTCAATTATTTCTTTTAAGCACTGGTACAGAGGACAAACGTGACCTTCTGCTATGGATATCGTATTGTAATTCGTATTGAACGCCCTGACAGTGTGTCCCGAGTCTTGGGGGTTTCTTGAGTCCATGCACAAAGCTCATTGAATTACTGCTGATAATCTATACTCTTAGTTTGGGTCATAATGAACAGTACTGTCTCTGGCAACTTATTGAGTCGAATAGTAGCATACTATTGAAATACTTAACCCGCATTGTCTTTGTTACTTTATAGAAATACCTGAAATATACAGGTCTGTCGAGTTACAATGAAATTTAAGAAATAAATTAAACTCAACTGATAAAAATGAAATGCATTTTATTTCCAAAAGATATAGTAGGCTATAGCTTCAACCAAGTTCCATGGTATTGTGAGCAATTGGGCACTGATTCGTCCTTAAAAAAAAGATCATATGCATAAATAAAAAAAAATACTTCATACATAATAAGAATACTATTTATCTCAGTACTCGAAGGTAACTATCTTCATCATCAGAGAAATTGCTAATGCGAGTAAATGCTGTTTAAATTGCTTGTATATAGGTTTTACTAAAAATATATATCAGTGGGACAAAGAACAATAAAAACAGTATGAGGAAGGAAGGTTTATATTACGTGAGAAAGAGGCCCAAGCTGACAAGAAACTTGAAATAAACAGGAATATAAACAAAAGGGTGTGATTTATGAAGTGTAGCATATTGTGAAATATGCCTAACTAACAGTGAGCAGTATAGTTCGTATGAAAAGCATACATTATAGAAACATGCAATGACAATGAAGTTGCGAGGACAAAACTCTTTACACCTAGGATTAATTATGTGCCAACATAAGTGAAACAAGAGATACTAGGAAGATAATTTAAACATAACATACAACGGGATTGAAGAATTAAAAGTACAAAATTTCTTCAATCCCGTTGAATTTATTTCGTTTAAATTGTGTTCTACATTTTCTTTTTAATATCTCCTGATTTTCTAATTTAATAATGTTATCACATGAAGCTAAATTTAGCAGTGCTCAGTTTGGTTTGCATTCGGGTTACTTGGTGGCCTTGACTGAAGCTGGTAACAAATCGAGCACTAGTTTCGTTATTTGGTTTATTGTGAGAAGGGAATCTAGATAGCTTGACACTGACCATATCTAATTCCCAGTACCAATACCAATCATCCGTCTTAACAAATATATCCTGAAAAGGCTTTAACTATATTACAAATCTGTGGCACGAAGCGGGAAAACACAAGTCCTCTTCCACACGCGTCCTCCAAATCAACTCATTCATCTCTAAGTCGAGTGGACAATGCGTACCAGGGACCAGTGACCACCAAAATGATAAAAAATGATGAATGTGTCCAAGTGTATGAATAGAAATGGTTTGATTTATTGTCATATACTTTAAATAGAAAATTATATATAATCAAATATTCTTGAGTTAATGTCGTTACAAACCTCCAGCGGTGCTTAAGAGACGGGGCCGTATGAGAAAACGTAAAGCCTATATGATGGAAGCAATAAGCATAAATGTTCTATAAATTGTGATCCAGATGCGGTGTAAGTAATTCTATGCTAAAAAAATATCCCCTGTAATTATCGAATGAAATAAAACATAATCTTTTAACGATATTACTTCAGCCGGCTTGTTCAACAAGAGTGTGCTACTCGTGTTTTACAATCACTTAAAGTATACTTGGTTTACACTTATTTATGTGATGTTTTACCCAGGCTTTAAGGTTTTACTAATTTGAAGATGATATCTGTATATGGGCCTTCCGATAGAGATTGGATACTCCCAATTTAGTCTCATATGTAAAAACGACATTAAAATGTTACAAATATTATTCGTTATCTGAATTCTGTGTTTGTGTGTCAGTTATAAGTGACTCTCTGCTGTCCGGAAGTAAAGCAACTATGAAAATAATAAATTCGGTAAAATTGTTCATTTCTAATTAGATTTGATTCTGACATTCAATCACTTGTTTCCATCTATAGAACGTTGGATTTTTGGTTTGGAGAACATATGCAACTAAAGGCTTTTACCTATTAACATTGTTTTCAATATTCTTTCTTTTTTTAAAATTTTGCTTCTTTGGGTAGCACTGCCTTCATTTTAATAGTCTAGTTTAGAAAGTTTTGGGAGCCATATATTTAGGGATCAAAAGATAAACTGTCCGCGATATATGCCACGGTGCATGCGTCTCTCAGTCTGCAAGTGCGAATCAGGTTTAACTAGCAGATTGAGCATTACCAAAAGTCGCGTTTTGACCACGTATCGTGTGATACGTTGAATCGGAATGAAGTTTTGGGAAATTTCACCTGTATGTAGTTTTAGTTGGTATATGTGTACCCTTTCTTTCAGTTTTGTACTATATAAAATTAATATATATTTATATTTATACAAACTGAAGCGTAAAGAGTATGTCCATATAGTTATTGAATAAAACCTCCAGTGTATGTTTAAAAGCGTTATTTGAATAAAATATATAATGAAGGTTATTTTCAGATATTTAATTGAAACACCTGACGTATGTTGAACAGTTTACCCAAAGGAAACCCTTGTTGTCTGTCGTATTGGATAAATCAAATGAAACCCTTATGTTAGTCTTATTGGGAATTCAAATAAACCCCTGTTTCTTGTCGTATTGGGTAATTTAAATGGAATTATTGTTGTTCGTCGAAGTGGACATCAGATTATTTTAGCAAAACTTCTTATTTATGAGGCATTGGTTAAATTGAATAAAACATCTACTCTATGGTGTATTGGAATGTTTCTGTTGGCCAAAATTCTAGTGAATGCTTCATCGATTGTTTTAATTGATTGATTGATTATGGCTTAATATTATTTCACTTACATGACCTTCTGCCAGCTCAAATGGGTGACATAAACCACCCTCAACAGCCCTTGCAAGTAACAAAGAAAAAACATGATATAACGCAATACATGGTGTAACGGAAACCGGTATTGTATGTTGTATACAGCAGACTGTGTTGTCTTGGACTACAGGAGTGGAACTTGTATTGCCTGTTGTATTGTGTTATTTGAATGAGTCCTCTTCTGCATTTTGTATTGGATTATTTAAATGAACATCCTGTGGTATGTTATGTTGGTTTACATTGTACACGTTGGTCTTGATTGAGAATTCCGTCCAATTCTATTCCGATTAGACAGTCAAAGGCCTCATTACTCTCTTGTCCTCAACCTATGCTCTGAACAACATCTTCACAGAGAAATATTTAGCCCCATTATACATGCCGCCAAATGGAGTGCACCTCTCAGCAGGACAGAATATATATGCGAGGACACGTCTCAAGTCCAGACCCATTACAAAGAGAGTGCAGCTTAACATTACAAGCCTTTACATGGTTAACCTGTAATAGGAATTGACTGCTGTTTCCATAGACTACAGACGGCATCGACAATATGGGATTTTCTAACTAATGAATTGTGGAAGAATTCCCATTCACTTCAGTCGGTATTAGTGCCGGAGAGCCGGGTACGTAGCGCGGTTCAAGTGATATTGTCCAGTTTTGTATAGTGACGACTTGCTAGGCCATTGTCTTTGAGTGGTTTATTTAGTTACAAGATTAAACATTTTGTAAACTTAATAATATGGGCTGTGTTTTCTGTATTTTTCACTTATTTTGAAACGTTTTGTGATTGTATCTTACAAATAAAAATAGTTATTTCGTTACAAACTGCTAGGACCGGTTACTCGATGCCTATTTAAATGTTATCCGCTATTAGATAAATTAGATAAATGTTGAAGGTCTATTAGTTGAAGGTCTATTTCTAATCCGTTAGGCCCCGTGAGAGAGCGGGTGGGCCATAGCCCTGCAGAATACTCCCTCGGCTTCCTCGGTCGATCGTAAGAGGCGAGAAAAGAGGTTGCTTTC
>JARFOD010078804.1:0-20066 GCA_031763545.1 Mopalia muscosa
TACCACCATGGCAGTCACATCATGTCTGTGTCATGAGACCGCACCGAACCAGACAGTGGTGGCGGCGGCAATACGTCATGGCGTCGTGGCACATGCGCATATCTGCAAACACAGCACGATGTACTGCTGCGCCTTTCTGCGGCGGCGGTGTTTTGAGGCGTTAACATGCCACGACGTACTGCTGCTGCATCGTGCGACGTTCTGCAGCGTCGTGCGGTGCTCTGCAACGGCGTTCTACAGTGTCGTGGCATGTTGACACATGTGCTCATGTGCCACGATCCCACGACGCCATTATGTATCCCCCGCGGCGTCACGCCCAAGAACGCCACCGCCGCCGCAGAACGCTGCGGCAGTACATCGTGGCTTCGTGACGTGTTGGCCACGATGCTATGACGTACTGCTGCGATCTTATGCCACCACCGCCGTCGCTGCTGCCACTATCTGGTTCGGTGCGATCACATAACACAGACATACTTTAACGGTGTGGCCGCCATGGTGGTGATGTGTAGAGAAGGGAGATCCCTCCTCCTGTCTTGGTGGTAACGTCACAGCAGGTCAACTCTTGTCAACTCTCGCGAGACCATACCGCACGTAAAGCATCACGGGAAGACACCTACACCACCCCATAACAGCCCTAGGGTCAAACGATGCCGGAGCCATAAGAGGATATAACTCTCTTGTCATGCTGGTGACCTCACACTTCTCCATGTCAAATCTCGTCACATCTCGTAAATTCTTGCGAGACACGTGCAAAGCATCAAGGGAAGACACCCGCCCCACCCTATGATAGCCCTAGACTCAACCCTAACTTTTGTAGTAAGTTCTATTTTAGCTTGATAAGTAACAACCCTTCTTTTTGATGCCATTGCAAAGGCTAGTGCAACAACAAGTTTCTCACACGTCCGCGCTTACTGTATATATAGAGATGACCAAGCCACACTCCGGGAATGGAGATTCCCGTGCTAGCTTCCCCGCACCAGCCCATGGCGCTGACGTCATGGAATGGGGGCTCTTCTCCCAACACCTTAATACTCAACAACGTACAAAACTTACTTATCATGTACTAAGCTGCTAACCAGCCGCTCCTTAGTACCGCATAACGTACAGCTCTTACTTAGCATGTACTAAAGAGCCAAACTCAGCCAGTGACATGCACAATACAACCGCCAAAATTACGACAAACTGATCATGCACTCCGGTGACCCCTCAGGACGCCAACTTGCTCAACCGGTCTCGGCACGTCAAGGGCGCTGCTCTCGGCCGCTGCTTAATAGTTCTAAGTAACGTGCAGCACTTACTTAACAAGTACCAAGGTGCGCTGGTTAGCATCTAACTATATTATAACGCTGAATCCTTCTTTATCTGTAATTAAAAAATAGCATCGCACCACTCTTTATGTAATAACCAATCAGTACATGATAACGCACAAACCTTGTGCAAATAACCTTATATAATAGCAAACACCAGAGTTACGCATCCTACAGGCCTACTACTATTATGAATAGGACATGTCACAAAGGGAAAGACTAAAAAGTTTGGCCTGAATACCGTTCTCATGAGTATTGTACAATATGAATGATGGGGCATTTGCAGTGAGTCGCCGGATATTTTCCATACTTTCATTTTAAATTCAACCTTGCACCAAAAAGGGCCTCTCTGGCTGTTTAGGAAATCAAGCTGTCAACGCATAGCGATCGACGGGCATTAATTTTCTAACGGGGCAAAACGTTTGACAGTTTATGTGAAGGTATATGGTAATGTGGGTTTATTGTTACAGTACAGTACCTCATGCAATGCGGAATGTTGGAGCGAGCTGGCTGGTGCCCCAATGCCCCCAGATTTTTAGGGGCAACACAAAGTCGATCTGTTTGTTGACGTCTTTGTATTGCGTATTGTGTTTGTCCTGTATTGTCAAAGTGTGTTGTCATGCAGTAACGTCGAGGGTGGATTTCGTCACTCTCCGGGCTGGCACAGTGTCATATTTTAGTGAAATGACCTCAAATACAGAGTAAAACCCTGTTATATCCCATCTAATCGAACACAAAAGTGAACAAAGCCATGAAACTGAAATTGTCCTCAACCCTGAACTAAGATTTAATGATTCATCAGCGTAACCGTATTATGGGTTAAGCTGATGGATACAGCCTAATATGAGCATCCTTCGTAGGCCTACATATAAAAGATATCTCTGGTATATCTACCGTACTCTCAAAGTCGCTTCAATAGACAATGCCGTCATCAGATCAAGATGTTTTGTTTTATTTTAAATTATATATATAGATATAAAATTATATTATAAATCTGCGAAGTGATTTGATTTCAGCTATTCGGGGGAATCTGTACAAATACGGAAAGAGCCGGGTATTTACAACAAGCGATAAATAAAACATTAAGAAACATTGGCGTTTTACTTATGATTTGAGCAATGAAGCATGTTGTATTGTCATTCTTATAGGATATGAATCTGCGAGGTGACTTTGTTATCCGGCGGTCCACATTAGGCATTTCCATGTAATATCATTGGTTCTATTCACCACCGAGATATCTGTATACGGATACCGAAATAGTAGACTGATATTTTGACAAGGTAAAAAAAGGGGACATTGGTCACCAAAACTTGTCTGTTTTGTGAACATGCCGTCACACACTGCACATGCCAAATACAGTTTACAACCAGCGAATGGCTGAAGAATCAGGTCGCTCGGTGTAAAAAATTTCGAATTATTGTAAAACCTTATTGTTCACTATTCGTCAAAGTCGTCTCCCCTTAAATCACATGAAAGCTTTCTTCGCATTTGATTAGTTGTGATATTGTCTCCGTCCTACCGCCATGATTTGAGTATTAACCGCTTGGTCATAAACCAGGACCATTTTGATCATGTCTGGTAAGCCTACCCCAGTAAATGAGTTTATTCGAGGTTTTTCCTCCACCCTAAAACCCATTGACTTTAATTCAGCAAGTGACCATACGGTCAACTGTGACAACGGACTCATAGTCCGATATCGACTTCTACTGACACATTAAGCCCTGGTTATGTCACACTGCGTTTTGATAAAACTAACGGCAACTGATCACAACTGAGAACTTATGTCACAAAACACCTCGCACGTCAGTGACTAGAAGCAACTCTCTGGAACTAGTTGGTAACAGTCGTACGAGCCGTTATGTCACTTACGATTACTTAAAACTAGTTAAGATCAGTTGCAACAGGTCGTACATTTTATTTTCTTCTCTGTGCTTATAGTTCCAAAAACAAAAAATGTGTTCTCTACACCTAATGATTCCATTGAACACTGAACCCATTCCATAGTGTACGTGTAAGTCTGCGCTCTTTTTTGTCGCTTGCGTTAAACAGGAAAGTGATATGTAAATCATTTAAAGCATCGTCAATAGGTCATAACATACATTTAATACACTGAAATGTTAAGAACAGATGGAATGTATAGAGGTTGATTAATTTTCACACAAAAATGGTACCATGTGTAGAATGTCTTATTACTCGAGCACAGCATCAACCTCACATGTGAGCCCTTGTTAATAACATTATTTTCCAACACGTATGTCTCATAATGTCTTGCACTTTTTGTTGTATACAGTTACATTGCCAAAGTTGTCCAATATGGTATTTTCATACAACGTTAAAAAGTTCTTTGCACTTGAATAATGATTATATAATGACACTCTTCTCGAAAAATGTTTATCATCTCTTTAGCGGGTTTTCTAAATTTCAAAACAAACAAATCAATAGGACTTGACAAATGAATATGTACGGATGTTGGTTTATCAATCTTTGTAACTCATATATCATAGACTGTTTATCTTCACACCTTCGTGCAACTTCATATCACAAGCATGCCTGGACCTCAAATTATATATAGGCTACATAATTCCATTAGTAGGCATATTTAGATACCCATGCAAGTTGTGGCACGAATTCCAATCCCTTCATTGTCAAAAAAGGCTAGAAAAGCAAAAATGTAAGTCAATGAGATATACACCTATTCTTTATAGCGTTTTTGATAAGCGGACCAGCTACATATGGAACTGCAGTTGATGTCACTGTTAAGTTCATTTTTCCTTAGGAAATGAAAGAATTCAACCACAAGTTAATTGACAGTACCAGCTTCACCCCGACTACGACGTCGAAATCGCAATGTCAATTTTTTCCAGATTCCATTCTTCTTGACGTACTTATTGGGACTGGAGCGCGCTCCTGTCGCCGTCATGAAATGACTGTGTGAATCAGTATTGCCTATATTTCTGTTGTCTTCGGCAGTGTCCATGTCGCTATCACTCGTACTCTCGAGACTCCCGCCTTTTGTATGACGAGAGTTTAAAAACTGTTCATAGTGACTTTGACGATGTCTGCGCGGTGAGTGAGCACCATTGCCACGGTTATATCGACCCTCTGTTCTGGAAGTACCTTGAACAGAACTAAGCCTTCCTTTAGAATCTCCTAATGTGGAATCCGTATAAGAAAAGTCATGAATTGTCCGCCGTTTTTGTGTTTCGGCATTATTGTTGGAACCAAATATTGCTCTTGATATTGTACCGGCTATACTTTTGCTGGACTCCTGATTGGGTTTCCTGGTTCTCCTTGGTTGTCGCTTTGTTTCTCTCCTGGCAGATCGGGCTGACGGCGTCTGATAAACGCTCTCCTCTTCTTCAAGATATTGGCCGAAGTCGTCACCTTGATACACACGGTACAATCTCCTCGAAGACAACCCTTTCTGATCGGACGGCAGTGGTTCGTGCAAATCGTCCTCGTCTGACATTTCAATGGTCATCACCTCTTCGTCATAATCAGGAGGAGGTATATATGGCAGAGCATCCTCTGGACTTTTATTAGAATCACTTGATTGGATTCGCGACTCATCGATTTCAGCATAATGGCCACTTTCGTAAGACGTGTTTGAACCTATACCTCCAGCCTCAATCCCAACCATCTGCCTTTCGTCTCTAGAATTTGTCTCTTGAATCTCGGTTGGTTCTACGGTATCATTAACAATTTCTTCCACCACACTTCTACTGTCCCTTACCACCGATCGCCTTTCATCGGTCTCTCCAGGAAGCTCGTCGGGCAATTCACTACCATCTAAACTAACACTATCCTGACTTGCTTCAAGAATCATTGGCTTGTCCTTGTCGCCTATCAATATAAAATTCTCCTTCAATTCCTTGTTGGGTTTGTTACTGACGATGTTTGTACCACTGGCAATGTCGCTAAATGTGGGCACTATATAATGCTCTTCCGGAAAAAACTTCAAGTCTTTATCCTTTGAATTGGCACCACTGGTGGATGCTTGAATCATTTCTGGCCCTTCCGATTTCCCGCCAATAGCAGATGGAGTCACATTGTCTTGTCCGATAAATATTTTTGGTTTATAGTTTCCGAATTGTGTAAATTTTTGCGAAAAACGTGTGTCGCCTGTGGGAGATGAAACAGAGGTTTTGTTTCCGTAAGAGCTCATTCCAGTCAGTTGGATTTTTGATTCATTTTTGCCTTTCAGCCGAAAGATGCCTCCCAGTGACGGTCTGCTTTTCGCCATTTTCTTTTGAGCCGTTTGCAATACTACTGGGTCAGTCTGAAACAAAGTTAAAGCCATAACCGTTAGTAAACCAATCGAACCTAAATCATTTTTGTTCTGTACAAGTAAACAACATATATTAGGCATTGTTAAAAAAAAAACAAGATAGCAAATTAACATTTTTACAATTATACAAAAATGTCATGAAAAATTCATACGATGTATAACGGTTAGATGCTCTAACATGAGCCTGACAAAAGAATTCATACGAAATAAAATGGTTAATGCTCTAGGCATGTACCTGACAAAGGACATGCACAGGGTATAAAATGGCTAATATTCTTGGGATGGTTTTCATTGTATATAGGCCTACTCATTTTCCAATTCGTACCTTACAAACCTTTCTGGAGGGTATATCTGTCTCATCTAATAGTGTGTTATCCGCAAATAACTAAACTCGGTTTACATTGTTTGTTCATTAGAAAGTTAATAGACTGACAGGCACAACTAGAGCATATGTCCGTGTGTCTATTAGGTAGAGATCAGAGATCGCCCCCAGGCTTCGCTGATGGAATCGATAATAAGGCAATAACACCTAACCATGGGGTATGCCCTACAACCTGTATGTAATTAGTTTACTACCGCCTTCCCCAAACCTACCTATGGTGATAAATAAATGCATAAACTAAACAACATCTGTCGTTATAAGGCTTGTTGGAGATCTATATGTTAACTGTTTACTTCGCCTCAATGTATCGTTAAAATGGATAGTCGATCCAAGTTTGAATATTACGTGACCATTTTCATTAATTAATTGCCTTTCCAAAGTAAAAAGTTTAATTAGTCTTGATGAAAGGAAGAAAGATTTTTCTTCATGTAAGGCTCGAAAGACTTCGATGATTTATTATAGTTACCAGCTCACACAAGGTTTTGTGTTGCGCTTTTATTTTTATTTATTTTTTTATTTTTTTTGAAACCCAGGCATGGGGGAGTGATAATATGAAGAAAGCATAGCTCAACTTCCTCTCAGTCGTTCTCAAGCTCTCTGGCTAAGAGTAGTTTGTTTGAAGCGTAGCAATGCTGCCTTTACTCAGCAAATTAACCTGCCAACATTATAAAAACACTTCACATCTTGGTTGTGCTAGTGTCAATTATTGTTAGAAAACACCGCAGTCATATTACATAAAATGCCCTAAAGCACGGTGTAAAACACCAATCAAACATCAATTAATCAATCAGTCGTCCTCATATGTGCAAATATGAGGATAAAGGATAATTAGCAAGCTAGTCTTCGATGCATTCAAACATCACACACCCTTATTCCTATAGTCTAAAAGCTTACCGCTGTTATTGCAAACATCTAAATTGACACTGACATAGAACGTATATGGTTACAACTTTGAAAAACAATGGTACTCCAGGTGGACTGGGGAGAAATATATGAAAGCTCAATGCGACTACCGCACCGTAAAAATTCTAGAGCCTAAATTTTGAATTGTCAAGCTGCATTGGCACGAAAGTAAATACAAATACGTTTCTCTTTGGATTGTATATACAGTAAACAGATAGCGCGAAAGCAGCTAAAGTGCTTCCATAGATAATAGAGTTTCAAAGTCATTGAACTATGGCTAAATTACATCCGGGAAGACGTTCTAAATTCAACCCAAAATACCTTTTGGGGACCAGATAGCATGACCAAGTATAACACGAGGACTCGTGTTACACAATGGAGACCAAAAATAGGGAAACTGAGATGTTTGGGCGTGATCAAATGGAGTAAGTATACGTATGTACACTGTATGTCTTCTTCTGGCATATCTGAGTGTGGTAATGGACGAGTAAGGTGCACGATTGGCTTTTCTCGCGTTACTTGTCATGTACAGGCAGTCAGTCAACGTGTTATCTTTAACGTCACGTGATGTTTTGCCTAGAATAAATGATAATAAACCAAATCAACCAAACAAATCATAAAGATCAGCAGTCGATATCCCTCTTACAGTGCCTCCTATTTCAATAAACGGCTACCCCCTTTGGCAGCCTTCTTTTTCTGAATCACTAATCTGTATGGATTGAAATACTATATGTTCAAACTATCAGCTTACCCCTTTGTCAGTTATTAAACATATCACGTGACAATCAATCCCTAAGCGCAGACTGATAACGTGACGTGGCGTCCATTTAATAACGATGATAATATTCAGAGAAATACTTTTTACAAATGAAAATTGCTAAATAGATAATATAAAATAATAATAAAAAAATGAGAAAAACTAGATAATAAAATAAAATAAAATAAGATAAAATAAATAAATAAATTAATGAAAAAATAAATAAATAAATAAATAATTTAATAAATTAATAAATAAATAAATAAATGCATAAATAAATAAAGAAAGAAAGAAATCAATTAATAAAAAAAATAAATGGATAAATATACAAATAAATAAATTGCAAATAGTAAAAAAGAAAGAGCAGCAAGCAATAGAAAATAGTGAGTGGAAAAGGAAAAAACATACATAAATGCAATCAGTTTGCATTAAACAAAAATCCAACTAATGCTAATGGATGACATTTGTAAATGGAAATAATCTCTATTATAATCAATCCAAACTATAAAAGCTAATTGCTTCAAGGACTAAGCTGGTAGAATAGCTCCTTTGTTATTTATTGCAACAATGCATAATGCTATTACAGTAACCAGATCACGCGAGATTTTCTATGTATGACGAGAACAAGGAACGTTTGTTCTGCATCGTGGAGACAGGGTTTCAACTCATTCTGTAGTTTATGTGTGAGTAATCACGTCATAATTCACCGCATTCATTACTTCGTTTCTGTCAGTTTTATTTACTTGGTTTTATCAGACAAAATCTCACAAATGCACAATTTTTAGATAAATAACAAACACACTGCACGTTACTTGTCAAACGTTATCTAGATCAATAGAGATTAGTTTCGATAAACTGTGACAAGTGGTCACTTCAACCTTCCGTACAAGTTTAAGAACATATTTGTTCAATACAAGTGGTAGATTAAGGCTTCCATACAAAGCTTATTGGAACATTGATTTACACGAGAGGCAGATCCAGGCATCTCTGCGAAACCAATGCAATAAATTTCACGAATGGCAGTTTGATGCTTTCATATAATACAAGTTTATAAATAAATGTATTCTTTTGGAGAGGGAGATTAAGGCTTCCATAAAGCACAAATTTATAAATAAATTTATTCTTAGTCAGTGGAGAATTGAAGCTTCCATAAACTATAAGCTTAAGAATAAATGTATATTTTATGAACTTAAAATCTCCACAGAGAACATCACGCACATTGTGTAAATTTAATGGACGTCTAGGTGTATGTGTTATTTAGTTGAACATGCTTGAATTTCTTAAAACTTTTCAGTCCCATTACGGGCGACTTCGAGTGTTTAACCTCGTACTCACGGGTATTTTATATATCTGAAAACGGACAGGCAACTTGTCAATGTGCCTTCATTAAATAAAGAGGAAACTGTAAATATCACCAAGCGATTGCCAGCGTCACATCGTGTGACTTACTCATATACTTGCATTAAGGTGCACTTCTGGCTTTATTATAATTTCATCTATAGGCAAAACATCACATGACGTTAAAGATAACACGTTGACTGACTGCCTGTGCATGGGAAGTAACGCGAGAAAGTATGAGAAAAGTCAATCGCGCACTTATCTTGGAGAAACGAGCATATAATGACTGGATTATCATTCTTGGGATATAAATTGTGTATAAGTAATCCAGAACGCGCAAGGTTTGCAAAAACATCAATCAATGTCGTAGCGTTGACATTTTGCGTCTTGAGATTATCATCCTGTCATTGTTTTTACCGGTGACGTCAAAGATGGTTGTCAACACCCCATTAAGGTGCACTACTGGCTTTATTATCATTCACTCTAGGCAAAACATCACGTGACTTTAGAGATAACACGTTGACTGACTGCCTGTGCATGGCAAGTAACGCGAGAAGGTATGAGAAAAGTCAATCGTGCATCGTTGTTCCTGTGACATATGATTTGCTTCGTTATTGTTATCCCTTTGTTAGTCTTAACCGAGTAGGATGTGGTAGCTTTAATTAAAAACTCGGACCTCATAATTGCCTACTGTCGCCAGCCTATACATATCTCTCTGAACACATTCTAAGGGCAATATTTCTAGGCTAAGTGGTTAATGTGTTTGGGCTTTTCTTTCCATCGACAAAGAGTTGGATACACATCCGGTAGAAGTAACCCAAGGTCAAGACGAGATTTCCTGGAGTCGAAAGTCAAAAGACTCTCTGGCGTTGTTATGATACGCGGCGTTCATTGGAAATTCAGCTGTTCGACAAGCCATTCTTAAAGACGCTTGTGTATGACTGATAGCTTTTAGTACACCTGTCTAGAACGCCTTTTATTTACCCCGGGCAATATTTCATAGTAAACGACCTTTTCTACCCATAAGAGGGTCATTAAATCACGACTATCATAAATGGCAATAAATGACAATACTCTATCAGGATATCAGCCAATCAGATGTAGAGGAATTTCCCGCTGAAGGCTACCAGACTATTTCAGCCTCCAGAACAAAAGAACTCCCTCCAATGGCCCGCAGCGATAAACGCCTGAACAATAGAGTCGTTCCAGAAATGACAACTGCGCTTGAATAGGAGGAGGCGTCAAAAATCGGACACAGTACTGATTGCAAGAAAGCAATTGTCCTTCCGAAGGACATACTCAACACCTGCCACGACCGGAAATAGATTTAATCTGACCGATTCTAGAGCCGCATAGAATAGTTTCTGTCTCGGGATTGGTCATTAATAAGAATTTACAAAAATGCAACATAAACCGGCATAAAAAACAAAGCATAGCTTCATTTGGGTCTGAAAAGGGATATTTTGTGTACAAATAACAGAACCTCAATCAGAAATTACTCAACCAAAACAACGAAAACTACGATTTGACAAAAAAATGATGTATCATGTTAATGGGATGTTGTACAAATACATAAAGCTAGAAGGTTTTAAAAAATGTTTAACAGAAAACATTTAAATTAAGTGGCAACATTTTACGAATCAAACCTGAGAGTATAGCGCGTTTGAAATTACCCTTTGAAGCTGTATATTGGTTGAAGTATACGCCACAAACTGCAAGGAGAATAACTGCGTAAAACATATGTACAGTGTACCTCAGATGTTTAAGATCAGGTAACTGACAAAGCTTGACACTCACACGTTCATATCGGTCATCACGAACTGGAGACAACGGAAACTCGGACAGATGACTGCGTAGATCTGAGATGAGATCTCTTGATTGGCCCGAGTTGGGTGCATGATTGCCTATTTTCATACTTTCTCTGCATACAGGCAGTCAGGCAAATCGGATCTTTTGCGTTACGTGGTGTGGCCTAGAATAAATGTTATTAAAGCCAGTAGTGGACTTTTATGATTGATTGATCCATTCACTTGTTTCTTTTATTGTAGTTTTACACTCTACTAAGGGTTACTTCACTCATATGATTTCTTGACAGAGTGCCAGCCCCGTGATGCACAGGAGCATTTATTAAGGGTGTACAATTATAGCTCAAGCTGCGACAACAGATAGACACCCTTTTTGCTCCATAAAGGTGCACTACTGGCTTTATTATCATTTCTTCCAGGCAAAAACATCACATGACGTTAAAGATAACACGTTGACTGGCTGCCTGTGCATGACAAATAACGCGAGAAGGTATGTGAAAACCCAATCGTGCGCCTAACTATTTTGCATGAAGTTGGCTTAGAGAACATGGGCATCAGTAAGCTCTCTCTAACGAGCCGAGTCTAAGTTGCTGGGAGTATATTTGATGTGTTGTTTCAATGCTAATTAAAATAAAACAAACTAAAGCCTTCTTTAACATACAGCAAATATGTCTAATGCGACACGGTATGATTTAATTATAGCATTTTTTTTACATCCATCCGTCCATTTTTAAATCATAGTATATATGAAGCTAAACGAGTAATATTAATAAACGTATAGCCTTATATCCATTAATCGAGAGTCACGTGTCTTTGGTGTGCATAACGTATTTCTAAATGTTATTTGATTTTGAATCGAAATTCCGTTTAAGCCTTCTGTGAGGTATCGATTAGTTTCTTGCTAACAAGCCAGTAGTAACATTTAAGTTGGTATACATATAAAATTGAGTCTTACTAGCGAGAGTTTCCACGAACATCAAAATGAGTTGCAGGCGAGCATATACTTGTATAGCAGTGTTCACAAGCTAGATCCAGGTATCTGGCAATGCAGTCCATTGACACCACAGGCGCAGTGCAGGAATCGATTAGCGATGACGTTTGTAAGTGTATACGTATACCTAAGTTTAGCCGAACACCTGTGCGTGCTGACTATTCGATTTTTCTCATTGATATGAATTTCAAAAAATATTTGATACTGGCGGCTCTACTGATAAGGGTATAGCTAGACAAAGCCGCACAGGGCACTCAACAAGACACAGATACCCGACAGTGCAAAGAAATATATATGAACACGTATTCTGTTTTCTGATAAAATGTAGATACTACATGAGTAGTTTCCGACAATCACAGGAGTTCCTTTTTATAGGGTTTCTCTCTGGTACAAGAGTTCTCCCCGCACTGTCATGTGGGCAATCATTTGTCATATAGGTGAAAGTATGAAGTTATACCAAAATCAAAAGATACAAATTGTGTATTTCTGAAAACCATAATTTGGTTTTTAGCATTATACTGCTTGTCTTGTACCATTACAGTCACATTAAGGTGCACAACTGGCTTTATTATCATTTATTCTAGGCAAAACATTACGTGACTTTAGAGATAACACGTTGACTGACTGCCTGTACATGACAAATAACGCGAGACGGTATGAGAAAAGCCAATCGTGCGCCTAACTCTACAGTCACCAGTGTAAATTAAATGTATAATCTCGAGCAGCCTTGATTCGCTCGGACAGCTCACGAGAGAAAAAAGTCACATGAGAAAATTTATATAACATAAATATTTACCTGAGAAGCTAGACTAGAAAGTACTAAAATGATATGGTATGGACTTAATCTATGATTTCGTGTATACTAACCTTTATCGGTCTTTGTCAAAGATGCTTTTATCGGAAGATAAACTGCCAACGAGGTGAATTAGATGCTGTACCGGATATTTCCCAAAGCCTGCTTTCTTTTCAAACTCCTGCAATACGGATTGACGGAATTATACCTGTCCGGAACAAGTCATTGAATGGAAACTCGATGGAAAATAACAATCGAACCACTGGTTATGTTATATTCAGATTACAAAGTATCCATTGAAGCATTTTGCCGACACTGAAAATGTCTTACACCAACATATATTGTTCTTGACATCTTGACATGTCACGGTCACAAGTTATTTCACAATCTGTCACAAATCGGTTTATCCCGAAATTCTTTTGTCAGCATGTATCATTCAAGAATTGAATGCCTTGAAGATAGACACGGGGACCTATAAAGCAAGAAATGCCAGTAGATGTCTAACAAATTCGTGGGTCGGTATGAGTACATTTCCTTTACACAAAAATGTCCATCGTGTATACTTATAACAGTCAGCCATGTTAAATGCACCTCATTACGCTTAGATGAAATGCTAGGTACAGGATTCGTGAACAAAATGCTGACGTGGATGATAAATAAATACGCAGGCATAGCAATGACACAGGGCGGCCTCTTCGTCGCCCTCATCTATTGATCTAGTAAGACAGCAATGGAGGCAAGCTTCATATGTACCTCAACAGGTGAGCACGTTGTAATGATAACCTGGACGAAGCAAAAACCTAAAATGTCTGTCGTACACAGATGTGACTCTAGACTCCTGTAAGGCTGGCGCCATTTTGATGATCAGGAGAAAAAGTTGAGTTTAGTTAGTGCCTTTCTCACAGCCATCAAACCGTTCAACTGTCCACGAAACTGGAACGCTACCTGCCAACAGAAGCCGCGGCATATTTAAACAACACGAACAAAGGTCTGCCCGCCTCGGGGCCCAATTGGGGGCGAGAGAGACACATTTATAGCTAGCTATCTCGTTTACAAAATGGAACACAGGCTTCGCATCCATGTGCATTGTCAACCTGAGACACCGGATAGGATGTATAGTACGCGAATAAAGGGAAATCTGCCTTCCTTGACGCTCCAATGCAGGCGTTCACAGGGACCTCGCTGCTTCAACGATTCCACGGAATTTTTACAATTTAGTTTAAATCGCTCTGGCCAGTCGCAGCTTTGAAATATCACGTGACAACACAACAGATGTCATATGATGCACAACTGCAAGTATATGTTATCATATATGGAATGAAAACAACTTTACAATGTAGATATTTATTTATTTGGAATATGTAGTTATTCCAAAATAACGAAAATAATGTAGATATAGCCTATACACGTAGACATCAGAACTTGTTTATTGGTCTATCATATATGGCATTTGTTTATTAGTCTTTCATGTATGGCATAGTTACATAATTCTTCACACTGGAATCGGTAGAATTCACAAACACAACAGAGTATAAGGGGACAAGATTTGTAGGAGAAAAAAAGACAACGTTAATAAGTCCGTTATCTATAATGTATGGTATATACCTAACCGACCAAAAATGAAAACGGCGCTCCGAACATATCTAATCCAGACAAATCTTTCCTCAGAGATAATTTGGCGTCCGCTGTTGTGTAGCCTAGAGTGTATGCTCTATAAATTGTCTGCTTCTGGACCACATATCCCCATCACCTATGGGAGCGAAGGTTCGATTCCGCGCGGAGCCGAATATGGCTTGATATTCCACCAGCCAGAGGAAGGTCGTGGGTTTTCTGGTTAAATTAACTGCCCATTTTTTTTCACCCACTATAATGCTGGTCAATGATCTGTAATTGGGATTTAATCTTGTCGATCTAACATCAGATAAATAAATAAATCTAAAACGAAATATCCCTGGGTTTTTTTAATATTAATTCAGACCTGAGCATCTCTAACATGCATTGCGCTACCACAAACACCTCTATGCTTGGATAACTCTATGAATATTAAAATATATCCCCCGGAAAACCTTATCGATTTTATATGCCATCGAACTGCCACGTTTTCCTGCTCTTGACGGGTATCAACGATCTAGGATGTAGATTCCCTGATAATAAGTCTTCTTGTAGTTTATTGATATACACTCGCACTGAAGTCTTATCTACACATGCCGTTGTTCTTTGATTCTGATGCATCGCCTTGTCAAGTGACAGGGCCCCCAACAAAACTGAGCACCCTTCAAACTGCGGGTCTTGTCAGAATAAGGGCGCAGTCAAAACGGGGCCCAGTCAACATAATGGCCGTCCCGAGGAGGGGACCCTGGTGAGCATTTCATTCACCAGGAGTTCTAAGTGATCTGCATGGTCGGAAATTATGTTTTCCTACAAAACTGATAGACGTGATCTATGCCATACAAAAGTTTACTTCTTCTGCAAGCGCTAAGATTCCAAAACATCCCTGGGAGAAAGGTTTACAGTGGCAAAGAAATCCCCAAAATGTACAATATGTTATTGGCTGAAACTTCACACGATCCGGTTTTCGCGATAATAACCCTTCCCCTAAACAAGCCTCGTATAGCCTTGGGCCTGTAATGTCACCTTGTAGTACTCCAACACCAAAAGGAAATGTCAACGGTTATTAGTGAATGTATTTGTTACTAGGCAGCCTACGTATTGACGCGTTAAACCGGTTTTTTTTATTCAATACTGACCTACAATATATTCATGTGTTTATATAGAATTATATGGTACGAATTTCAAGAAAATCACCGTGGAAAGTTTTATGTATGTTAAGGGACTTATCGGTTAATGTGTCTACTTCAATGCATAGTGCTCAGTCAACGGTCTGTGGTGTACACTTATAATATGTACTGGTCGATTGCACTGGAGGATGAAGTACATTTATGGTCGGATTTGCTCCCCACCCTTAAATTAATATCAAATTTATCTGCGTAAATATATCAATTTAACGCTATTCGGTTAGCTAAAATTACATACATTTAATTCTGTGGAATTGAGTGAGCCTATACTTGTAAATTTATCTAGCATTGGAACATTTTATTCAAAACATGACGAAACATTTGAATGTGACGTTTCTCAATGCTTTGGATCTTTCAAACCTGTTTAATAACCGAGCTTTACATGACCACATGTTCACAACAACCAATATAAAGATGAATATATGAGTGTAAATGGAGTTTTTATAAAAGGTATATCGTAAAAAAAATCGAAATATCTCCCTGCTGAAATACATGTTACAAATTGCAGAATTTACACGATATAGGCCTACCTATGCCGTTATGTTTTAGGTTAAAGGATTAGGGTTTGTGTAAGTGTTAAAGTTAGGTTTATTATTACCCAGAATAAAAATGTCATTTTTTGTCTGATAAGACGGAGATTTACACAATAATGTATCGTCAAATCTTGGAAAAATTACAGTTTATGTTTTGTATTTTTAACCCAAAGTCCCCGGGGACGAATCCTGGTGGAGGCAAGCAAATGTTTCTCTCTTCCTTTATTCAAAATATATATATCGGTCTACTTAAACCCCCTTTATCAGTATAGATTTTCTTTTATTGAACATGGTTTAAATATTTAACACGAAGCGTTCATCAACATACTTTGTAAACTCTCATCCTAACTACAATACAGGCAATTGCTTTTCTTGGTTTAACAATAGATACGAATTTGACATACGAAATTTCATGCAAGTTTGCACACTTTTTTTTCTATCGTAAATGACGTCACGTTATGGATGTTTAACATGGACGACGTCGTTTATGAAAATAATTTACTTGACCAGTTCACAAGGCAATCTTCAATGATGTCCCTCTCCTCTGACTCAGGGCAGTTTGTTTGAGGAGTAACAATGGTGTCTTTACTTAGCACTAGAGGAAAATTCACTTCCCAACATAATGGAAACACCGTCATACAACTGGAATATCCTCAAGCACGGCGGGAAATCAGTCAGTCTTAAATTACGTCAAACGTAATTACCGTATTGAAGATATAGTGTTGTCATGACAATTACGTCCAACGTTGTCAGGGGCCGGTTGCTCAAAATCAAGATAATCCCCAATAGCATATTAAAGCAATAATCTAGGATTAGAGATAGGCCTTCAACATGGAGTGACTTCATCAAATCTAGGATTAAAATAAATGATGCTTTGAACAACTGAGATCGTTTTGTGACATGTGGTCCTGGCGCCACTTTCACAATAAAATCTGTTGCGATATTTTCTCACCTATAGTTAAACATGGTGAGGTATGATAGCTTTTTATCGTACAGCATTTTGTGAACATAGCCCCTAATCATTGCACACCGTTATCTTAAACGAGTACATACGGGATATTACACAATAAAGTGTAATGCCATTAATCTTGCTCAAGTGAGCTGCGGACAGACATAACCTGTGAGAAGCGAAACGTTGAGTGGATAGCCCTTTCGACAATTCACAGCAGCAATATTATCTCTGACAATGTCTAACCCTACGAGATTGGAACAGCGGGGGGATTGTTCGAAACGTGACGTGAAAATAGAATGACGTTATTTGAAAGATTGTGACAAACCGCATTACCATGCAGTGTGTTGCGCGATGAAATGACACAGATCATGATAGATATAGAGCCATTCGAAGTGTGATAATGAGACGTAAGGGAAAAAAACGTTTTATTCAACGGCAGTGAATGCAACGAGTGAAGGCAATTCTGGTATTTGGTGGACAAAAAAATAATAAGTCTTTCTACTTTAAATCTGTTTTGAACATTAAATGCTTGATAATGCAGTTACTGTTTAAAGGCCTGGGCCAATTCCACGAAGCAGTTTTTGACTAAAGTGAAAATCTGGATGCAAATAATTAAACCTTAACTTATACACTTGGAATATCGATATTTTAGAAAATATATGCATATAACACTAAGTAAATATCCATCAGGAAATAAATACCATATTGGCTGGATACAGTGTTGAATTCGTGTCCATAGATTTTCAATTAAGTTAGAATTAGCTTCGTGAAATCGGTCCCTGGATCTGGGGAAAGTTGTTCAGACCATGGAGGCAAAGGTGATTTTCGTCTATGTTTGAAGCACGCTATCAGCGAGTAAATATTTTACAAAGTTAGTTAGAGTTTAAAAGTGGGCCTGCGTTACGTTTTTATATATATGTGCCGACTACCGGGTACTGGTTCACACTTCTACCAGTCTTACAGTCGTTTATGTTTGCTTGTTTCCACCTTTAACCGTACTTAAGGTCATTTCACTCAATGTCGAACACTGAAAATAGGTTATAGCTTACCATCCATCCCTTTTCTTCGTCGTATCTCATCAGACGCGACATAAGCTTTTTTATGGCAGCTGTATAATACCATAGTAATTATTATACTGGACTTAAACGTAGGTGCCACATCAGACATATGAATCGGGCTCATTAGCAGTCTGTCAGTACCTAATTAGTCGCGGCTAATTGGTCATATGGTTGAACATCACCGCAATTATCCAGTATGCAAATAGATTTAACCACTGTATACGGCAGCATATACGAACACGTCATACTCATCTGAAGCACGTTAAAAGATATGTGATATTGGCCTATATGTTTTGCTACTTGAAGCATAACATCGCTGTGCAAATATTCTCCTAGCAATAATAAATGCCGATAATTACCACATTGAGCAATTTCATAATAACATGCTATGTACAGAACGTGTTCTATTAGCTCGATCAACACACATTTTGTTTTTATAGCTTAGTTTACATTATTATCAACGTATGCTCAGAAGTGTAAGGTATTTTGGTCTGCCTGACTAGCCATTCCCTTTCAAGGATGACTCGTACATTTCCTGATACAAAACGGTATCCAAAGACGCCATTTTGTTTAAATTTGAATACCAAAAGCTAATTTAAGCTTGATTAAAACAAGTTTTAGGCAATATACACTGACAGATGGGGGTAAGAAACTCGAAATAGAACCTGTCGGTTCTCAGTATTATGTCTGCCCGAAAATGTTTAAACTGATCGAGTTACAGTATTTTCGTTATTTTGGAATAACACTTCCTTAGTTAGAACATACCTGTTCAGAAAATTTTGTTTTCTGAACAGGTATATGTTCTAACTAAGAAAGTGTTATTCCAAAATAACAAAAAAAATGTTAATCTTCACTTTCTAAAAGACACGAAAAAAAAAAAAAAAAAATTATTGATCGAGTTACAGCCTACAACTTAAAAAACCCCCTGCTGTATTATCAATACAGTAGGACTACAGACTGCGCTGACGGATGCCTAGATCTTTATTTCTAAAACAAGTAATCACAGCGGTGCCTAGATCTTTAATTAGGTATGTCGAGAGTCGATAATTTCATTATGAAGCAATTAAAACAGAATACACAGAATAAAGGCCACATGACTCAATCGTTTAGGTTTATCAGCATGCATGCAACTGTTTATCACATTATAACCAAATACCTGTTGGTTTGGTATTGCATTTGACAATATGCAAACATGACAAAATAATATTATATGATATAGGGCCTACTACTTTTTCAAATGAATAAAACACAAGTCTGATTTTTTATTATTGAAAACACCCGATAGAAACAAGTAAATAAGGCCTGGCGGCGATGAAAACCACGGACAAAAATCAAAGACAATACGGGACAATGAAAATACGCAAGACAAAAACACTGCGACAAATGCTTTGCGTTGCCCCTTGGTTATAAAATACCAGGCTGACGTTAAACTCCTCACAAGTTCCAACGACTCGCCATGGGAGAAATATGACAGAAACGTAGCTTGAAGATAGTTCCTGACAGTAAATAAAACCAAAATATTGAGTTCTTTGTTTGTCTCGCTGGTGTTTAATGTCGAACACAAGGACATTTCACTTATATAACGAGGTTGCATTTATGTAGAATAAAACCAAAATGAAACCTATTAAAAGCATCCCGCTATCTGTAATCATCGGTTAGCTTCTGTAATATCGAGGTCAACTTGCGACCTTGACCCTGTGGCCATTTGGAAGCAGATCCAGGTATCCTATATACAACAAACTAGGCTGTCGACACTTATAACATTATAACGTTTTGATACATTTTGTAAATGAAATATGGTTCTAATGTTGCAAGATGTGGATTTAAATAAATATTGATGATTGCTTACATGATATTGATAACATGACAGTCCACAGAAAGACATACCTTATATCCCAGGAGTACGCCTATCTATTTTGTTATCGCTGTTGTTGTTGTTTTAACACAGTAGTCCAGTATTCAAATAGCCTGTGTCACATTGTTCAGCCACGATAAATCCTGTATTAATTAAAGAAAAATAATATAAATACATTTAACAACTGATTAGGGCAAACCATGGCAGCGAGAAAAACCCGTCATCGCACGATTTCTAGAGCTCAGGTTCTTAAAGGAGAAGACCACCCAAAAACCATATTCTATGAATAAGTAAAACTTTTTGTTTGTA
>JARFOD010078815.1:0-20062 GCA_031763545.1 Mopalia muscosa
CATGTAATAAAAACATTAGAATATACAGACAATTTCATAACAACATATATATGCGAACAATATGGCAAGATGGTAAGAATTTTTAAACTTAAGTGGATATATATAAATATATACATTAAAAAGTCTCTTTCCACAAATTCAGTTTTAGTAATTTTTACATGAAAATGTCCCATTTATTCAGAACATTTTAGTCAAAATAAACATAAAAATTTTATGTAAATTTTTTTAAAGTTAAAAATGTAATGGTAATTGATGGAGATTAAACATGGCATAATATATTAATTAAATACATGAAACATAGGTCTTTAATCTAGAATATGTATTCTGTTGAAATGACTGTATCTAGAATAAGCTTACTCAAAATTGCAGTCCGTGTGAATTCACAATCTATACCTGTAGGTTTGAACTAACAAATTATTATTGTAAAAAGACATTATTATTTAAGAAATTGAATAAAAATAATATGTTGTGTATGGTCATTAAAATGTGACCTTTATGCACCACCATGGCCTTTTTCTGCGTGACAAACTTGTGACCCACATGCAGAATTTAACAAAAGGTAGTTAAAGCTGTCAATGGACCTAATTAGGGACTAATTATGGGTCGTGATTAGGTCGAAACACTTCATAATGATGCAACATCATGCCTGCTCATTTAACCTTAAACAGCAACATTTCTCCTGCCCCTTAACCTTCATTTATTCCTCAGAACAATTCCCCACTGATGCATATTCTAGCCACCACTTTTGACCCCTTGTTCATTTTGCAATATGCCCGCCAGCAGCACAGCAGAGAGAGACTATAACGACAGTCACATGTAATGTCGATAACCCAATAAAAAACAACTACAGGGATTGGTGACTAACATGGTAGCCGCTAAAAATCTGTACAGAGATAAACTAATTTAAGACTACGATTAGTCTAAAAAAAATCAATAATTTTTTTTTCATTTGTAAAAAGCTACAATAAACCCCCAAACTAATATAACGGACATTGGTTTTGCCAGACCTCAAAACACTATTTTTCTCTCCTATAGAAATGTTGCACAGTTCATGAATTATGATGACCTTCCCAGGTTTGTTTGACTGGGGTTTTGACATAACAAGAAATAAACAATTAAAAAACTGAGTGCATCAGGGAACACGAAGCACCCACCCATCCTCTGCACATGTGTCTCTGAGGACAGATTAACAGTGTAATAGGTACAATTTGGGATGTATCAGTTTGTCACGGGTACACAAAACCACAAGAAACAAAGGCTACATTTTAAGAAACAGACATACACCTGTAATTCAGACCACTTGTTAGTCATAACTCTTACACCCTCATACTGTCTGGTAGATTAACAGAGACATTTTTTTTTTAATTCAATTTAACCGGTGGACGGTATTCAAAGAAAAAATATCAATCATTGGAAAGAGAAAATAGAATAAATTTTAATCATAACATAAACAATGCATATGCACCCTTGGGCCTAAAATTTCTAATCTTGTTTTTCTTCCAAACTACACGATATGTTCAATGTAATCTTGCCTTATAGAAAATGTTACAAGGTAAAAATTTATATTATGATTGGACCTATTTATAACAATAACAAGTCACAGTGCATGTATATGCCATTAAGGACAAGACATCTATTATAATAGCCCTGAGTCATTTGTCCAATGTTATGGCTGGCTTCTCTCTGACTCACATACTCTTTTCTTAATCCTCTGATATTTGAAATCATAAAAGCAGACATTATTAACCAGTATGAAACATATTTTATAGACCAGAAGACGAATTTATAAGTACACATACAACGAAGTAAGATAAAAAAAAGAAAAGTTATATGATATAATAGTTCTTATAATGTCAGATATCATTTTATATCCAAAAAGTTTAGTAATTTATTAGCATATTAACTTTATTATATCCGAGCCCACATTCCTGTCAAGTTACGTAAAACTTTATACTGGAGATGTTATACTGTGGTGTGACATGCAATCAGACGATGATATTATTTGTTGAGGGCTGACATGGGCATTAGTTCTCCCCATTTAAACAATCAATAACATATCAGATTCCCTAGTGGTTTAGAGTTTTCTCCGCTATTGTCTTTTGCTCCACAATAAAACTGTCGGTTCATCTCCTGGTTTGGGTTATCAGATGTAACCTTAAACTCGGCCATTACTGTGGTTTAAACAAGAGGAGGACATTTTACACCACATACATCACAACCTGACACTCATTAACTGGGACAATGTAACAAACATTTACCCAGTCCAGTAGACTCTTACAATATCTCTACAACCCACAGAGCAAGTCAATATTTACACGGCTTAGTTCCAGATCCCAAAGTTTAGAACGGAAACTAAGGTCAAAATGCATAAAGTCAATCAAGTGAAAAGATACAATGCGAATGTCAACTGTCTAGAGCTCTGTAGAACTTTTAGTGCAACAATGTACAACAAAAAAATTGGTTTGATTTATTTTTTATAAATCACATTTATTTAACAGAGAGCAAAAATCATTGTAATAGGAAACTTCTCAAACATTTTAAGTTCAAATGTTTCCGAAATGCTACACACTGCTCTATTGTAATGCAGTGTATTGAGTCATACAGCTAACAACAATGGGCACAATATAGACAAAACCAAGAGCAAGAATCTGAAAAGCCAAAAGTGTAGTTTCCCTCAAATATATAGCAACAAAAGGGTGTAAAGATTGTTTATAAGAAAAGCGGTATTGTTGACTATACAAAACAGTTTATGTCAGCCAATTAGTTCATTACTGTAACTCTGTATTGACTTAACATCTTAAGAGAGGGTGTTCTGCTAAAAGCACTAAGACGTAACACTACACTTCTGGAACACACATGTCTCACCACCCTTTCTTTAAATAGCATACTGTCTAAAACAAATACTTACAGGAAACATGCAGGAAATTGTACTGTTTATAACTACCATCCATTGAACACGACCCCTTGATAGACATCTTAGAGGGCCATTTCTGAGCAGGTCTCCCCATTTCTCATAGTTATAGTTACACGTTGTTTTACATCTACTTATATTACTGATGACATAATAACTGCTTCGAGGCTTCAAACTATGAAGGCCTCCGAATAGCGTATGCATAACAAGATCGATTTGAGATTAAAGTCATTTGAGTGGCTGAACATTTGAAATGCAAACTGTTGTCGAATTCTTAAGCAATAGGACGGAATATTGTCCCATCAGAATAATCTCAAGGTAAGTAGGTACTATAAACTACAGAGATTACTATGTGTGCAAACTCTGATCTTACAGAAAATGGAAAAAAATTACATAAAGGAAAACTAGTTAGGCCAAAAAGATAAATGTGTTGAAATCATGTTATCTTGATAAATTAGTTATTCAGTCTTCTGAAACACTTTCCTTGAACTGCTACATTGAAAAGTACCGGTAAAACAAAATTGAAGAAAATTTTTCAGAGTGGGGTACAATTTCCTCAGTTATGTAAAATTTGGACCAGTTTGTGTATACAATAGTCCACATGTGTACAAGTAGGAAGGTACATGTAGGTATTTGAGCAGGATAATAATAAGGTAATGATGAGAATGTCAAGAATGGAGTGGACTGCATCATGATCGCATCAAGATATTGAGAGAAGACAAGCACTGTAAATAGTAAATCTGAAGTATAAACATACAAATCATTTTTTTAAAAACTTGATCTGAATTAACTGTTCTTAACATTTCCACTTTGAGCAAAAGAATTGGGTTCTAAATATTTCTGAGAACAAACTTTGAGTATTTCAAATGAGCATCCATTTATCAAGTAACACAACGATTCAAATGTCACATCCTTGGTTCAAGGATCGCAAGGCCTGTAGAGAGTATTTGCCCAATTGAAGTGTTATATAAGCCTTGAAATGTCTGTTATGTGACATGCATCTACATCAATATGTGGGTTGCATGATGTTGAATTTAGGCCAACTGAGAAGAGCTGAAGAAGAAACAGCACCATCATCACGCATCCCAGCAAACACAGACAAAACCTAACACAACATTAAACTCAATCTGACCCAAATAAACCCTCAAGTCATTCCAATGGCATGTTACTATAAGAAGCAAATTTGGGATCCATTAGTAGTGTTTTGAGATCTGTACGGTATTATCATTATAAAGTTAACAATAGTTTTATTAATCATCCACTTGAGCTAGGCCCCTATGGATGCATATTATAAATATAAGCTTTGGGTGGGTGAACTAACCAGCCAAACATTTGTTGATTAGTGTTTGATGTTGTTGTTAAGGATATTTCAATAACATGACCACAGTGTATCCCCAAAGACTTGGAGTGGACAGCAACACAACCATAAAGGAATGTACATTGATTAGTCTGTGGAAGAACCAGATTCATTCATGGGAGGTTCCAAGACAAGTCATCCTAAATATGTTGGAGGAAATCTGCAGCATAATTACGATCTGTGGATCAGAATGTAAGCCATGGGCACCATGGTGACACAACATGTGCCTTAGGGGGGTTGCCACAAAGTTAGATTCCTAAATCACATTCACTTGTCCTTGTTAATTCTAGACTGCCTTAGGCTTCACTCAATTACACTGTGATTGGGGCTAAAGACATTAACCCTGAAACTCAAATCAGATACAGGAATTAGGGATGCTCTAATTTGACAATGCCCTACAACCATATTTGCAAGGAAGTCTCAGAAGTGTCTGGTACTGAGTAAATTATCTCTATCTATTTAACATATTTGGCAAGTTTCATGGGTTCCTAACAAAGGAAAAACACGAAGCCTTACATGTCTTGACTCAAAACACATATGTATTGGCAACTAGACAATCTTTAGAAAAAGACAATGTGCTGGGAAAAAGTGTTTTAAAAACAGTATTTATCCTTCAAAATTGTACTATGCTTGATACAAAACAATGCATAAATATGCCAGCAGATTTTTTAATTTCCAAAATGTAAATATTCGAAAACAAATCAAAATCTTAACCAAATGACATGATGTTACATGTACAGTTCTTTTAGAACACATCGGAAACATGTTGTGTCAGAGCCTCGATATTTATAAAATTGTGAGTTTTTATCATGGTTCAAAAATGAGATGAAAAATTTGAACACTCTACATTGACTGACAAAAAGGAAGCCTACATGGCCCTTTTAGATGCATTTGCAAAGTGGCCAAACATACGATGTTCAGCTCCTGGGAATGTACTTGCAACATATTTGTATGTGTGTGCATTTCACAAAAACTTAAATCAGGTGAAACATCTACACAGGTAAAATGTGTGTGTTATACAAAGGTGTAACGTGTGCCTTTAACAAAGATGTATTTGTTGAGGAAATCATTATAATTTAAATTCAATTTGCTGAAATGATAATTTTGTACATGTAACAAGTGGACAGAATAAATCATGCATGCAGGTAACAGATCCAGATTGATTAGGAACAACACATCCCATTGTCTAATACATAGGCAAGTGATCAGCTAAAGGTAACAGCTGATATACATAAAGACCACGTCTTCCTTGTCAATAACACATTTTGTTATCATATGAAAACAAGAAATTGATAGCCATGAATTATTCATGCAGTATTGTGAAGTGCACAAGTAATCCCTGTCAGATGATGGTAATTATTACAGTGTGCAGTTACAAATCAGATTCAACTCAAAAAAAGGAGCTTGAATAATTGATCCAAGTTCTCCTGGTGTGAGACTTTCAAAGTATTTAATATCTATCATGAATATAGTCACGAAAGAAAGCTATGGCTTTATAAATGAATGAATTCTTTATCGTTTACTGGCTGTGTTTTGTTGGGAAAAAAAAAGACCCAATAATTCCTGGAAACATTTAAGGACTTAAAACAAGCCAAATCAATTTGCTGCAATACAGTTATTTAAGATACATATATACTACTACAAATGAAAACAAAAGTCTTAACTTACCTTCAGGTTTGAATGTGACACACTCTGTAGGTCCGGAAATAGGAGCTCCAAATTCACATGCCTCCAGATGGCTACATTGTGTCAGTAACAACAACAACGTTAATAATAAAATCCTACAGGGCGACGCTGCCCTAAGGGATACAACACTGCTGTCCAACACATCCATCACAGATAGCGTATGCAGTCGTGAAATCATTATCACCAATAAAGTTTTGTTAATTTGTATCTGGGACTTGGACTAAACCAATAATCCCTGAGGTGTGTTCCAGTTAATCCCCAAGGGAGTGGGCTACTGAAAACTCTTTAAAATATTTGGCTAATGCCTTAAATTCCGTCTGGGGACTGAACTGGGCTGATCTTGGTTGATGGTCAAAACCTCTTCTTCCTTTCTCGGGTGGATAAAGTGTTGAGCACACGAGAACGACCCCCGGCTGTGCATACAACTCCAGCTGAAATTGAAGAAAAGTGTCCAAGGAGGTTAGGCAAAAAGATGGCTAGATTTAATTTTCTCAGAGATCAATAATTGATTGAGCAGAAGGGCCATGATAGGATTGAGTCCTACACACACTAAAAGAGCGGTAATAGCACTGCTGACGGCTACCAGAAGAACTACAGGATATGCAGCTGGCAGCGTCTTATTAAACAACTACACAATAACAGTTATCCTGTCTTTGTGTTTGGTCAAATGCTGACAGAAACACTCTCGAGCATTCAATGTTCTCAAAACAGAGATATGACAAAGGAAAAAAATATTCATAAAAAAAAAATGAAAGCATTAACATATAAAATCTGGTAATGACAAAGTTCCAATATAGAAATTATTGGCACTTACTGGCACAAAATCAATTCCTTTGATACAATGATCTGCACTATTACTCTTTATAGCAAAAATTAAATAATGATGGACCGTCTGAAAATATCACCATCAAATAAACACTTAGACATAATTTTAATGGCAGATTAATTGATTAGTATATTTGACCTTTGACAATAGGAAGTTAGTAAGTTAAGTTAGTCTACAAGTTAAGCAGTTGACACATATATAACTAATATCTAGTTGACTATATTTAATGATCTAAATAATAATTACTAAAAGCTGCACCAGTACCAGTTGTGAGAGAGACAAGTCTCATTTTATATATTGGGCAAGGATGCAAGACCGTCCATATATGGCATTACATAAGACGTTTAAGTGAAAGGGGGAGGTGTGCTTACTAATAAAATAACATTAAGAAAATACTTTTGGATTCAAAGTTTATTAGATTCCAGATAAGAAACTTCCAGGTTTTTTTATTGCCATCCTCTTATTTGATTTATTATATTGTTTGATTGGGTTTAACTTCATACTCAAGGGTATTTCTCGTATATGATGAGGGTTTGTCCACATTTCATAAAAATTTGATGACTAAAAAAAAAAAAAAGGCCAGAGGGACCAAAAGTCTAGGTGGTCAAAATAACCAGGAAGGAATTTAAAAACAGACAGAGAAATGTCCAGCTGTGCAGAGTTAGAAGAGGAACTGTAAAGATGCTGGGTTATCTCTCACTATCTAGATTATAATTACTACAGGCTGCACCAATTCACAGCAAGCCATGTCAGTTCACACCAATATAACCTGTACAGCTTCCACTGTCTAAATCTTTTATAGCTTCCTCCAGATAGCATGAATTCAGGGTGGGCGATGGAGACAGGGGTCTAAACTGTACCAGATTGCATGCGAGATTCTCACTGGCAGTTAATCATAAAACCCATACAACTGATCAAAGATGTAAGATGTACTATTGACAGTTCTACGCTAGTCAACATACATTGTACATGAACTCGACTCAGCATTCAATTGGACTCTTTTCTAAAAACTCAGGATCATCAATCAAATGTGTGCAGTGTATGACATTATTTTTATTCTGCTATAACATCTAATTTGACATAACTCTGTTTGCTTGAAACAACAGTTTAATAAAAATTCACTTTTTAGCCCTCGAAAGCAAATTTATTTTCACATTAACCAGTGATAGGTGCCATTCATTCTCACAAGTCTAATCTTGTATAGGTTCGCTAAGTTGGCAGACATCCAGGCTGAGGCAACTAAGGACATTGGTCTAGAATGTAACAGATTGTATGAAGGTCTGTGACTCAAAATTTAATCACAAAATCTTCCCCAACTAACAATAAGATTATCTTCCGTTGATATTTTCAACAGTTGTCAACATGGAGTTAACATAACTCAATAGGATTATGTTAACAGTAAGATTCATCTCCTAGTGACATGATTTTAAGCAACAGATGTGTTTCATTTGATTACATGAAAGACCCTGATCCCAAACTATTAAAACAAAAGTGAAAATAGGCATAAAACTATCTGAAATTGCTTGCGGCTTGGTGGAACACAAAGTTTTCAAAGACTGTCTGCAACAGGTGAAACTAAATATTGTGTAGGGTTTAGATTGTCATGAAAGAAGAAACTCTCTTTGATCTGTAGCCAGCCTTTAAGGCTTTAAGCTGTATGGAGAATTGTGGGCCCTATTTTCAGTCGGTTTCCATAAACCCAGTTTCAGTGAGGTTCAATGTCAATCTGCTACTAGTTGAAAAATGATATATACTACCTCGGGAAGTTGTGATTTTTTTTAGATAATCACACATTGCCTTGCACATTTCAAGAGCCATATGCCACCTTTTTTTCACAAGAGCCCTTCTGTTATATCAAACATAAATCTATTTAACCCCACACCATGCATTTTCTACCTTTCTGTTCCAGTGTATTTTCACTGTGTAATATATGGATAGTTTGAGCAACATATTGTTAAAAACTGGAAACCACTTTCTTTGTCAAATATTTAAAGAGCTTAGTGTATACTATAGTTGTACTCTTACTGGTAAATTTGATCTACATTTTGCTTATTTTAGCATGACTAGCATAGTACAAATCTGTAGTACAGATGTTAACAATAAACGCATACACTTGACAAAAAACTACAATAAACATACATGTATAGTCATATTTGTTTTATCTACATGTACATGTATGAAACACATCAAAAATACAAACTACACCACTGAAATCGCAGGGATCAGGACATTTCACTAATGCAAAATGATATCTCTGTAGGCTTTATTCTTATTTGTATATCTGAATTTATGATTCACCCTTGCCAGAAGACTAATTAGGAAATAGGAATAATTAAGCCTAGCGAAGCTTCATAATTAATCAGTCTAATTTTAAATAGTTTGTGTATTCAAATTAAAATGCAAATTAAACTGCAGCTAATTGCTATGTGCATATCAGGCAAGACATTTTAATTGCAATTTGAAATCATATGGCACAATAAAAGGACAAAATCATTTCTGTACACGCAATTTTCCAGTTAAGTCATGAGTAAGCAAAGGAATATGTGATTATTTAAACGTTTACAAATCTAATCCTTAAAAAATGAGACTAAACAAAGTGGGGTTTTTTTTCAGCATGTCAAGCAGGTTACAGTGGAATGAATTGCAGAAATATTAGACATCAGCTATAATAAATTTGCATGCTAAAATATTCCCCTACTTAAGCACACAAGCATAACTTATGTGTTATTAAATAAGGTGTTGAGATAGAGATTGGGAGATATAGGTTATGCTAAACAGACTGCTTTTACAAATTTAAAGGTGTGCATTTCTTGTTTTCATCCATAACATTAAAGATTGCGGTTAATTGTTTTCTGAAACATGTTAGCGGTTTAACAATGATGTCTGATTATAATTGTTCATATAAGTGGAGTATTGTTTGTTCCAGACTAAAGATCCTTTCACTTTGGTTCAGCTATGTAATTCCCTGATAGTCAAATGTTTGCTTGTTGGATTGGGTTTAATGTCATACTCAAGGGTATTTCACTTATATGGATTCTCCACTTCACGCTGCAACTACCCTTATTATGGTGGAAAACCAGGAGGAAACCTTGTAAAAACCTCCCCCGCGATTGCCGGAGCCACAACATGTGAGTCGTTCATATACCTGATGGTCGACAGGTGAACTCAATCCTGTCAACGGTACATCAAAGCAGGTTCAGTTTAGTCAGATGAGCTCTACAAAACATTGGTCACTTACACTGGGATGAATAGGATTTGTGGGATGATTGAAGACATGAAATACTGAGGTATTATATTAGATTGATTCCAAATGTCAGAAAAAAAGAGCCCTTCATTCAACACCAGCTTGGTAATGGTGCAATTAGAAACTATTTTGGCACTTTGGTTCTGGCGAATGTCAAAGTTAGTTATACGGAAAAGGTACCCCTGAATCATTCATCAGGATACCTGTTTGGAGTTTTTTGTTTTACTTTCAGTTATTTTGATCACGCCAGACCTTCACATTGTGGATACCTCCCATGAGTCAAGACACCAAAAACAGCTCCCTAAATGCTTCGAAGTAAGAGAAATCTGCCATCAACCAAAATCAGCATCATGAGAATTTGGAAAGAAACATTTCAATGTTCCACAAACTCTTCTCTTTATACACATATTCCTTACGTTAATTCAAACATTGCGGATAGTACTATCAAACAAGGGCTAGAAGAAGATAAAAATCAAACAAATGGGTATTACGGCTATTATCCTAAATCAGATAGACAGATATCAAAACACCCAGTTCATGAACAGTTTATTGGCCTTGTTTTGTAAGGGAACACCTTTAATTTTTTTTGTCTGTTGTGGTAATTTGTAGTAATGTTTCGTCAGATGAAAATAATTTTTTATTAATGTTTATGGACATTTAAAATTTAAAGATTGACAATTCTCTCTAATAGTTTGTTAATCAACTCTGATTCCCCTTCAGTATTTTTAATATTAACAGTTGTTTAAAAATTTGGGTATTAAAGTCACCCTCATTTGGACACCCTGTGTTAAGAAACTTTAACATGCAGGAGATAGGAAAACTGTCAAGATTGGTCACCCAGTTAAACGAAAAGTGAAGCAAAATGACCATTTTGAAAACCCTACCTCGGGTGGTTGGAGGGAGCTTCATGTTTCCCTGGTGCTCTCAGAGCTAAAGGGAAACAGGAAGTCGATCTGTTTGTGGTGTCTGTATTGTGTTCCTGTTATTGTCTCGTCCTGTCTTTGTTTGTTGCCAGTGGTGTCGAGGGTGGTTTCCTTCACCCATTGTGCTGCATGGCACGTCGTCATATAAGTGAAATACCCTTGAGTACGGCGTTAAACTCCAATCAAACAAACAAACAAACAATCTGATTTCTGGCTAAGTCTCTGGTCACACTCAATGGTATTTCATTGATATAACAATGTATTCTTCACTTCTTATTCTGCATATCTTAAATTATATGGAAACTACCCCCGATTCCACTGACAACAGACAAAAGCATAAAAGGACAAATACAGGACAATACAAAGACTTTACAAAATATCGGCTTCCTGTTCCTCTTTAATTCAAAAAGGACGTGGGCAACAGGAAGCTCCCTCTAACCACCAGCAGAGAAATATTGATTGATTGAATGGTGTTCTACGCCGTGCTTAAGTTTATTTCACTTGCTTGACGGTGGTGCATTGCAAGAATAATTGACACTAGGCACAACAAAGATGGGAATAGTTTCCATAATGTGGGAAAGGTAATTTTCCTCCAGTGCTAAGTAATGACAGTATTGCTACTCTTCAAACAAACTGCCCTTAGCCCGAGGGCGAAACACATGGAAGGAGGATCAGTCTTTGGACACGCCAGCCACTGGGGCACAACATCAGGGCCTTAACACCGCTGCTACAAGGTTCTAAGAACAACCAATAGGCATAATCCCCTGGCAGTTTGTAAATCATCTAACAAAGTTTAAAGATGAACGGAACAAATAGTTCACTGTTCTTATAGTTAAGAGTTAAATGCTGTTAGGTATGCGACGACAGACAGCCTTGATAATCAACACAGATAGCTATAATCAGCTGTGAGCAGGATTGGGAGCCCAACATTATTTACAAGTATTAGGGAGTCTATCATATTGGTTTATCAGAATACTCTAAGAAATCAAAATCATATAGCCAGTGTTTGATGAACTTCTAGTCATACTATCAGTTTATGAAAATGCTAATGGCATATCAAGAACTTGAGATAACAACAAATGATAGATTGAAGATAAAACGTGTAGTCAGCCTGCTTGCTGCTTTAAGCTACGGATCAATACATTGAATCAACCTACCACTTTTGTAATTTATTCTTAAAATATTGTATTTTTGATTAGGGTTTCAAGTTTTGCTCAAGGCTATTTCACTTATAGTATAACAAATAGTCCCCTTCACACTATGCCTTACTTAAATACAGTGGGAAACCAGCAGAAACATAGTAAAAACCTCCCTCACAATTGCAAGGTCTACATAGTGGGACTCACTCATCTTCCACTTGTTACTTATTGAAAACTATTATGAATAATAAATTATTGACACATTGTCATGAACAATTATTTACATTCATTTTCATTAAGTAACAATTACAATAGATGACAAGGAATCATAAATAAACATTAGATAAATTGTTATTAAGAATAACATAAGATATTGGAGTATCACAATACATCTGACATCAAAGTGGTTATAACATGCAAGGCAATTTTCAACACAAGCATAAATCATTGGTTGGTGTGTTAAGCAGTGTTCAAGGGCATTTCACTTATATAATGGTGGTGTATTCCAACTGTCATCGACACTGTCACAATCACACAATGTGATTGTTGTGCTATGGTGAAAAATTAATCTAACTCCAGCGCTAAGTAAAGACACCATTTGTAAGCTACAAACAAACTACTGTTAATCAAAGAGCATTTTTAGCATAAAAGCCACAAAAAAGTATAACATTATTAATTGTATTTAATTAAATGAGAAATGGACATCATATGAAGTCATATGAACGTAATCTTTAAACTTAATCAACATACCTGTTTGAATAGTAAGTAAATCCGTTAGTTAGGTGTCACTCAGATATTCTAACAAAATGTCAGAAGATACAATTTTGTGTCGTCCCATGGTTGATATATACGTGGTACGTCCAGTGATTTCTATTGTACATTTCATCTGTATTACACTACTTTATATCCCACCTTCTGATGACTGAATGTGAGGTATAATCCTAGTCTTCCACTGTTGCAAGTCTATTCAAGACATCCTTTCTTAGGGATCACATCTGCAGCAAACATAGAAGAAAACACACCAATAAGAGACACTGGTCAATAAAGGTGAATAAAGCTAGCTGAAGAAGACTCAGTCCATTGCTAGGCACTACTCAGGACATATGTTCACTGCAACACACATTCATTACTATTGTATGCTGTTCATCTGCTGCTACATGAAGCTACAGGCTTCAGGGATAACACAACCTATGAAACAGACTCAAAGTACAACTGAGATACTGTATGTTGTGAAGAGCAAGATCCAACTGAACACTGGTCTACTGAACATGTAGGTCTCACTGCAGCTTTATCTAAAGACTGCCCAACGCCTGCTGTCATATATCCCAACATCTGAGCCCAGCTAGTCAGTGTGATACTAGAGCCCCAGTGTAGCTGTATGAAGATACAGTCCCTTTTCACAGGGCAGTCAGCTCACCACTCACTATGAGAGAGTACACTGACCCAATACTGTAACTCAGCTATGAAACAGGCCAGAAACTCAACAAGCTGTAAGCCAGCCATTCAGACTCAAAACCCACATATAGCCTACACTGCAAGCTGTTCAATCTTGAAGCCCCAGCACAAACAAGGCCCTTACCCTTCAAACCCTGTCAGAAATACAAACAGAGCTGCGTCTCACTTGACGTTCAACGCAGTTCAGCTCGCAGCTTCTGTGTGCCGAACACAAAAATATGTCTATCTAGCAAAGCTTGTGTACATGAAAATGTGTAATGTAGAAAAAAAGTAAAAACAAAGAAAGTAAAAAGGAAAGCGTACAGAAATATTGCGTCCCGCTCAAAATTATAAGTCGAGCCGTCTTGAGAGAATGCAGATTGCTACCAATAACATTATGGCACGCAATAATATTGGAAAAAAATCCCTGTTGAAAAACATCAATACTTTCAATTCATATATAGCTACATTACAACACTTGACACTATGGTTTCGTTCGATGCCTCTCTGTCAAGAGCTGTTGGTTCACCCTACTGGGCAATTCATAGAAAATAATATTTGCCACTAGGGCACTACAACAGGGATTGATGTGCTTTTTGAGACGTGAGGTACATGTAATAATGTATGTCGTAACTCCAATGGATCGATAAACTGATTTGGCAGTCGAGGAGCAAAAACTGTAGATAGAGATTCACAAAACAAGAAATGAAACCAACCATAACAAGGGACACACGTACTCTAAGCTTAAACATACAATTATAAGTATATATATATAACTTGAGAAAAAAAATGAATATATTGGCACTCAATAAGATAGATTAACAAAATTAGATCAAAAATATCGATTAATAAGAAGCAATGATTAAAAACAAACATATAAATGAATGTATCCCCAAACCATAAATGACCAAAAAAAAAATTGCAAAAAAAACCCCAACAAAACCCAACAACATTAGATTAGAAATGAATAGATAATAAAGGTTAGATTTTTTTGTATGTGGAAAAAATAAACATGAAAACACATCAGAGATAAAATATAAATTTGTAAAAACTTCATCACTTTGGCTTTAATATCAATATAGATCAGTTCACCTTATTACATTACCAACGCCCCTTTTCTTTCTTCATTTTGGAAGTCATTGGCAAAACTTGAATTAACTCAAATACTTTGGTAAGATAATCAAACAAAATAACGAGAAACCAAATTGCAGAATTGTATCAAAAAGGTAATTGGATGGACTAGCCATTATAAGAAGTTAAGAGGAGGTTGGATGGTCTGTGACCCGCTTACACAATGTTTAGAGCACTAGGATTAGTATAGTAAACAGACATGAACCCACAAGGGGGTGTTCAGTAATTAAACCCCTGATGCTGGTTATGCTGAGAGAGCCAGGAAAGGTATTACTCTAAGTAAACTCTCTCATTATTGTTGTATAAAAACCAATTTTAAACTCTTCTGAACCATTACAAAGCTCCCTGGGGATGTATTTTGAACATTGAAGATAAACAGCTGTATTTATTTACCATATGTTCACATAACAACTGATTTTAAAATATCAGTAAAATGTTAAAAATAAGCTCGAGGAAAAGAGTTGAATTCGTAGAGTATTTATTCTAACCTTTGCAATTGAAGGGATCAGTATCAATAATACCCATGCGCCGCCTAGTGGCATGATCTGTCAACATTCATGGGACACAACTAAAGGTCAAGATGAACCTTTTTAGTGTCAAAAGATGTTGAGAGCCAATGGCAAAACATGTTTACTGAAGACAATAGATGTCCTCTAGTTATTCAAGGCTGCTCTTAAAAGGCAAATTGCATCAGCAAAGAAGTAAATAGTTCACTGTAAAGTTTAAATGAAATTTTCAGACTTTAGTCTTCAGTCACTAAACTCCAACTATCCAACTTATATTATTATCTATGGATATAATTAATGCAGGAATCGTAGAAGGTTTACAACTTGAAGCAAAAACGCTGTATTTAATCTTTTTCAAAATTTTGTATTAATGCTAAAGACTTTGTTTGTTTTCCGGAAACTGTCCTCGAGGTTGATTATGCCACCCCTTGCCAGCCCAACAGGTGAGTGATGATTAATGGATTAGTTTTTAATGTCATATTTACAGGTATTTCAGGGTATTACAGCAATGAGCAACAACTTTCAAGTCCTATCAACACAGCCATAAAATGTCATCAACTTTGATCTGTTGGGATTAATGTTTGTCTGTTGCTAAGTTAACCATCTCAATACTTGTAACATACTGCCTTTGTCTAGAGGGCTAATGAGTGATGGATACCACAGAATATAGATGGTATTGGTAGCAATTAATGACAAGATGATACCAAAGGGTAACTGGGCAATCAGAGAGAAAATACAAAAATTTCAGAGCAAAATAAACCCCCAAAAATAAAGTTACTGAGACCCTTAGGAGAACACGTACAAGGCCACTGTAAACACATAAAAACATTAATATTAGATATTATAATCCATGATTTCCACTGATAAGTTTAATATAGTACAAGAGTAGTGTAACTCCGAAGAACAATAAACTCATTTTGAACTCAATATTTCGGCGTTTTATTTTGAGAGTAATTATTATATATTATATACATAAAATAGATCATACAAAATACATTTGTCAATCAGATTTGATTTTATTTTTGTGATTGTCAAGAATATGTTTTTGTTTATTGTTTTTCTTTCAAAACTCTGAATCATAATGGATCGCATTTCAGGATTGGTCATTTATTGTTTTGATCAATCCAACATTCAAGATATCAATGGCCACAACACATATAGTTAATAGAAAACATATGCATATTTGATAGGACACAAAAGTGATTGTTTACCTTCAAGCTATACGCCATGCAATATGCATTATATGTCAACAAATTTTAGTTATAACCAAAAAGTAATTAGGAATTCCACTCTTATTCCTGACCTCCTGTGCATTCAGTCAACATCTATATGACAATTCACATCAAATCAAATTCGCTTCAGTAATTCAAAAGGCAGGTCGCAATCCAAACACAATGGCTGGATAGATTGAGCTGGTGGCCCTTCAGGGGACACACACCTAATTAATATTCCACACAGGTTCACGGAGAACAGAAAGTAAAGGAGAACAATAACGATTAGTGTAACTGATAAAATAACAGTCACAACATTTTTTTCTTATAAGTTGAAGCTAAATTTATTGCTACATAACTATGTTGTCGGCCAAGTAATAAAAGCGGTTGGGCTATGCTAACTATAGTATATTTTGCAAAGCCAGCATAATACACTCATATTCACAGTCAATCTATAACGGGCAGGGTTATTACTTTTAACATTTGAAATAGTTTTTTATCACCCCAATACCTAACATATACCTGTCAGTTCTTGTAAATCACATAACATTTCATAAACTTGACATCTATAGATAGCATAAAAACAAAGTAAAACAAAGACATAAGACAAAAAAGTCCTCCGTTCTGCACTGATTCATGTAACCTGTCAGTTCAAGTTACTGATATTTCTCAAAACCAATATCATGTTAAAGCGAAAAAGACAAAAGATCAAAATAATTTTTGTTAACTTCATTTTTGAGCATCTAGGATGAACTTTATACAACCTATTCAGTCCATAACTTCAGGAAATGCCAATGAAGATATAAAAATGTACGAGACAAAAGGAAATTTTATCGTACTAGTATATCAATTAGGAAGGAGTATGGAAAAGATCTGAACAAAGTTAATACAGACAATGAGAGGAAGGGGTCTGACTGTGACAGTGATTTGCTCAATTCAAAACAATACTATATGTAGTGATAAATTACATCACCTATCCGGTAGCAGTGAGTGGATCATGTACACATTCTGAAGTGAAACATTTAATCCAAGCAGAAAAGACCCTCTGACTAAAAAAAAAGACAGATACTATCTTGCTATTTTTAAAATTTGGGTGAAATTTCCTGTTGCAGTTAACAAAATATGTCTATGTGATGTTTTTAAAGAAAATTTCAGTGTGAATTTATGGCTATTTTTGTATGATTGAGGTTTAACATCATACTCAAGGGTATTTCACTTATATGACTACGGTTAGTCCATTTCACACTGCAACTAGCCTTATTATTATGGAAAGCTGTGAGGAAACCTCATAAAAACCACCCCTGCGATTGCCGGAGCCACAACATGTGACTCGCTCATATACCTGATGTTTGACAGGCAGACTCGATCCGGTGAACGGTACATCCAAGCAGGTTTTGTTTAGTAAGCCCACATGCTACCACTAAGCTATGTTACCAAAGTTATGTGTATTAAGTCAAATTACTGTGTATTAAGTTAAATTATTTTTGCAATCATTTCATTGCTTTAAGTATTCCATAATTCTGTTGTTATTTGTTCATGTTGAGGGCCTCAAGGTAGACCAGCTATTTTGCTGATTGAGTGTATTTTGTATACATTAACCTCTTGAAATAAAGCTTTTATTATTATTATCCCCCTTATAATATTGCAATAATGGACAAATCACGTGACTGATGCTTCTTTTTTAAGGTAAAAAATATGGCGCGTCACTGGGTCGATCGCCACGTGTGCGCTCAAGTCGGCTGATAACTTTCTCTAAATTATCATGTAGGCGTGAATATTGAAAATTATACAATGGGGACTATATTGCTTTGCGAAATTTAATTAAATGTAATCCTACTCTATGTCTTAGTGGTAGGAAGCTAATTTCCAGGTTTCAAATTAATCTGTGAATTCGATCTCAAAACTATCATGTGCAGAACACATAGGCGTGAATATTGCAAAATGATGCCATTTTGTTTTACGCAATTTGATGAAATTCAATTCTTTTTGTTATCTTAATAAAAGGAGACTATATTTCAAGTTTATTCGTGAATTTGTTACATAGTTATACTGTTCACCACATATACAGTAATGACTATTGTAAAGTAATCCAATGCCCGCCATCTTGTTTTACCATGGAGGTATAGCAGAATGAGTAACAACTCCGCCACTTCAAAAGTGCAATGATCAATTCCGCCAGACGCCTCACCGTTGGATTATTCATGGTCGACTGAACACGAGTTATGCTCAAATTGCTTCACACATATGGGTTCACGGGATGTTATTCGATTAATGGTCACAGCAATTAAAATTCCGTGGTGTATGTTTGATTAGGTGTTGTTAAGGTAATCCCATGCGCAGTCTTTACGAGAGGAAGCCACATACCAAGTTTTAAGTTAATCCGTGAATTTATTCTCTACTTATCGTGTTCACAACACCCAGACATGAAGATACTAAAATTATGTTATAATGGCCATTGGGATTAACACAATATGGATAAATGCAATACCATCTGTCGTCTTAACAGGGGGAAACTAAATACCAAGTTTGAAGTTAATCGCTGAATTTGTTTTTAAGCTAGCGTGTTCTCAGAACATTTCTGACAGACAGATAGAAGGACTGACAGACGCTGAGCAGCATTTCAAAGTCACCTCCTACTATAGTAGTGGTGGACAAAAACGAACAAATATAGCATTAGGCGTACCACATGATAATCTTGAATAGTAGATCCGGTAACAAACACACATCTGCACATCTTAACACAGGAATAGATGATCTGGATATTTATTCATATACATTTACATCATCACATGAAAAATAGCTCGAAATTCAGCGATACAGTTTCTAAAACACTGGTTATAAATTTCCTTATTTGATCTAGAAATATAGAGTAGAATGATCCTTGGTGACCTATAGCCTCAAAATATATTTTACCTTCCTCATTTTCTTGTGGCCATGTTATAATCAGTTGTTACCCGACATATAAAATGGCCACAAGAAAGTGTGGAAGGAAAGTCGACATTTAAGGCTAGGTTGCCTATAGGTTTAAAAATACTAAATAAACTTGTAAACGAGTGACGAATAAAAAATGAATGCTGACGTCTGGGAATAGAGACATTAAGATGCCAATTAAATGACACTCATTCAACAACAAACACCCCGTATACATTACTGGGCCCTCAAACAGTCCGCTACTGGTAGCATAATGTATGAGACTAATTCCTCCCTCTTAGCCTATTTCAACCCATGCCGAAGTAAGAAGTTGATCCGCCGCTATCGTCGGCATCTCCAAACTTATATCTGATTTTTCTCTGATTTTTTTCAGATACACATGAAACAATGACAAGTATTTTACCGGCACCTGCAATATTTCCTTTCAGACGATTAATACTCTTATTATTGCAAAGGGAGATAACTTCAACGTGTCAACTCTGGCGAGAAACTTAAATAAAACTTTATTTAAACATCAGGAAAGAAAGGAGGAGCTAGATAACTGGTCTTTTGTATCTAAAAAACAAATCCCAGAAAAATCAACACGGGTTGAGATAGGCGGGATGTAGGGCTAAGATGAAGGAATTAGTCCAATTCATTGTGCTAGCTACGGGGAGATCCATACACCAATTGATTACAAATTAAACAGAGAACTAAAATAACTTCTCAGACCTGGATCAATCTGGTTTGTTTGTTAAGGATTAGCACTGTATTGCTGAAATAT